>CM057153.1:39435790-39466272 GCA_029962745.1 Echinometra lucunter
TAGGAGCGATGGAGGGAGAGAGAGAGAGACAGACAGACAGACAGAGGGGTTTCAATCTGCAAACGAGTATACAAGCAGGTGAATTCGCAATTTTCAGCATATTCCGTTGCAGAAGTTAGATTGATAATACGCATAATTATTTGGTTCAGCGTTTGGATTTCATCCGTGGGATGTATGCCATTGGGGATAATGATAATGGATTTTATAAGCATGAATGGTCAGGTGGCTGTAAGAGTTATTATTGCTTTCATAATGTCAGCTAATTATCTTTAGCTGTCCATTGGGTATAAGGTGACTGATTATACTATGGCAAGAGGTTGAATTTGGCAAGCAGAACTTATGAGAAAGTCCCCACCAACTCGATCTATGATTATTATTCTCTGGAGCTCTGTCATTCTCTCTTCGTCTGCCCCCTCTCTTTATTTTCTATACTTGGGCAAATTCAAAGTACATGTAGAGAAGAGAAGGGCAAGGAGGTCCACTGATAAAAGAACCCCCTCCCATCGATTTTTACTCATAGATGACGTGAAGGAAAACCGAGCTGGCATATGAGGGTGTCATCTTAGAGCTAACCATGCTAACAGAGTGATTTTCACATGACAAAGAAACTGGAATGATTGGCCTCGCCATATGTGAGCAGTGACCAGTGGGTGGGGGGGGGGGGGGCTCTTTACCTATAGGGGCCTTATTATCCCCCTCCCCTAATTTGTAGGATTCAGTCCCATACATTACCGCGTATCACAGAATAGTGAACAGAACGTCAACAGCATGGGTGTCAATTTGTATCCGTGGTTGTGGGATGATTGGTGCCGAATATCCTAAGCGAGGGAGGAAAGCGACCGAGCGGAGTAGGGACTTGCAAAATTACACTCTGTAAAAAACACATTGCATAGCATTTGAGAGTGGTTTTAGGGGAATTACTAACCTGCTAAATTCCATAATTTTTTTTGAATTCTTGATTTTGGTCATCATTATGCAAATCAATGAGAAAAATAATGACGATCTTAATGGGAACCACACGAATAATAATCATCATCCTAATCATCATTATCATATCATATCATATCATATCATATCATATCATATCATATCATATCATATCATATCATATCATATCATATCATATCATATCATATCATATCATCATCAGCATCATCATCATCATCATCATCATCATCATCATCATCATCATCATCATCATTCATTCATTCATTTTTTTATCTTGTAATTTTCTGACGGTGAATTATTGGAGATTATGGAGGGATGCAATACAGGGCATCCCCACCTGAGATATTGTGTGTGTGTGGGGGGGGGGGAGTATATATCCCCCCATCCCCCAGAGATCGACACCCATGGTAAACAGTATCATTTTCCATGATTATATTTAATCTGATCCAAGCTGTCGTAATATTATTAACCCATTTGTGACAGAGGTCCACATTTTGTGGTTTGGCCTAATATCTTTTGATGCAAAGCCCTAAAAATCATACCAAATACATGAGCAGAAAGAGCTAAAAATTCTACACAAGCTGTGCCCATTTTGGTTGCGTCAATATTCATTGTTTGATGCTGAAAATTTTTTAAAGGAAAATAAGCATTAAAATCCTTAAATTGGCAATGTGATAAAATTTAAAATCACCGTTTCCCCCGCAAATTGGCAACTTTTTGACTTATCATAATTTTTGTCAATTTATATTTATTCCAGATACATGACGTTTTATGAGAAAAATGTAGCAATAAAATAAAAATGTTCGTGTTGCCAATTTGAAGAATAAAAGCTGATCAAATTAGGCTTTAAATAATTCCTGTCACGAATGGGTTAATAGGTGCAGTCATAACATGTATAAGGTATAATTTTGCTAAAATTTTGATGTTGAGGCAAGGTATGGGACAAGGAATGTTGGACTTGCTAGTTCTCTTTTTCATATGTTATTTTCATTTTCTTCTCCTTCATTTCCCTTCATTTCTACCCTTCTCTATCTGTCTTCTTACATCTTATCCTTACACTCTGAAGAAGCAGCTTGATTTATTTCCCTTTTCAAAATATTCACACGATCACACATAGGTCAGTCACGCAATGACGCTAATGGCACTCTAACATCATTACTCCCCGCTGGCCATAGCTTAGCGGCCATAATGTTGCAGCATTGTATTCTAATGTTAATAATGTTCATAGTATACTTTTGCCTTTTTTTCCTTCGACATTTTTAACAATTCATTTGTAAAATGTCTGTCGTTACATTAGTGATAATCCAAAATTATGGATTCTATTGCGTTTAATTTTGTTTTGTTTTGATTTGATTTATGTAGTGCTATATCGGATCCCCCGTTACACATGTTACACAGGTAGAGTAGAAAACGTGGATTAATGTTTTTCCAAACGACGTTAGTGCCGGGCTTGCCTCGAACAATTCATTTGTAAAATGTCTGTCGTTACATTAGTGATAATCCAAAATTATGGATTCTATTGCGTTTAATTTTGTTTTGATTTGATTTGATTTATGTAGTGCTATATCGGATCCCCCGTTACACATGTTACACAGGTAGAGTAGAAAACGTGGATTAATGTTTTTCCAAACGACGTTAGTGCCGGGCTTGCCTCGAACCCCCCCCCCCCCCCCCCATACCCTATGAGTGAGAATCAACATGGTCAAGTGAATGAACCACAGTGCCCCGACTCTTCCACTAATTACTGGACACGTTTTAAAAATTTTCTTCTTAGCCTTTTTCAGATCATTGTTTTCTAAGAGCTTTCGTATAATTTTTTAACTTTAGAAAAAATATCAACTAAGTGATCAGACTGCTTTAACTATCTGAGGAAGAATCTTAGAAAACCCTGTAAATTACAAGAATGAGAATGCATGGGGGTGCAGTCCTTGAGAATTGAAAAACTAATGACCATCAGCGTTTGTACAGGCAGCGAAATAACAGAATACCATTAAAATATAATATGTACACATAGTTATGTTATCTTATCTCGTATATTCCAACGATATTTACATATTTTAATGGAAATCAAAATAATTTTCTAATTTTCAACAAAAGTGAAAAAGGAAGTGCTCGCTAACAAAATCCGAGGAGTTGCGCGCTGATGTATATTTACTGGCATAAAATGAATATGTGATAATTCTTGCTCATTTTCATTCTCATACTACCACGGTGTATTGAATGCTACAAAAGTATTAAACGTAATTTTGATGGCACTGAATTTCCATAAAATGTTGAACTATCAACATTACCACAATGAATGAATACAAAAATAAAACTACAAAGCAGATTTATTTCCTTTATTTCATATCATTTATTTTTATCACTTATTCACATTCGCTATATTACAACTGCTGAGGGAAATCATATACAAAAAATAAAATACTTTAATTCTTCAACGAAATATGGAGTTTTTGTTTGTATCATAAAGTTGCTTCTTTACTAGCTTTTATAAAAGATAATGCTATAGTACTACATAAACGGAATGCGTTGCAAAAAAACATAGTTACAGTGATAACTGTTGTGAATTATCTGTAAATTCCTGTTCTTATCACGACCGGCAATTCATCTAATGTAAATTCATTGCATTGGCACAATAGCCAATTGATACGTCTACTCTTAATACTCTTCGGTTGTTGTTCAAACGTAATTTATATTGAGATTCCACTTTATACAAGTTCCTGAATTAAACTAGATGGATAAACAACAAATCGAACTCAAGCTCCATATTCCCATAAAGCTGATATTATGTATGCATCCTCGAAGCACAAAGTGGGAAAGACAGCTCTGCTTTTCTCTGCATGCATTTCTTTATTTAGGAACGTCACACGTCCTTTTAAATCTTCTGCTAATAACGGGCGATCGTACAAGGACATGTTACTAAAAATATTTTGCATTGATAGGCAAGCTTTACGTCATAAACTAAAACAATGAAATACTGCTGATCCTACGTTACATAACAATATTGTATTCAATATGAAATGTTCGTCAGTGCTTTAGAAAAAAATATTTATATATTTTTGGCAATCTGATTATATGACTGTTCTACTCTTGACGTCACATTCTATTCTATCTAGGAGACTATGTGCTGAGGATAATTTTTTCTTCCTAAACAAATAATGAAACTATACACTAACACAGACTGAGTGGCAAGCTATAGAAACACATTTTGTGATAAATGGTCATTCAGCACATTAACAATATGAACAAGGCAAGCCTTTTAGATTTAACACAGAATTGCATTTAACAACCATCCGTTTTGGAAACAGAATGAAAGTACTCAAATTCAGTACAAACTATAAAGAAAAAAACCCCGAAGAGACTTGCTACTATCTTTGGATTGTATGTATCATCTGGATAAGATTGGAAAGGGAAATAAGGCAGAAAATAGCTACAAAAGCGGATTGGTTTGAACTTGCTTACTGTATATCATCTTTAGAAATCCATCTTAGTAATATTTCCAAGTCCTACCTACTGGGGCGCCGCTGGACTATGATTATTAATTAAGGTAGGGGTGAGGTAGGATCATAATTTCATATGAGATAACCAAAATGATCAACAAGCAAGCAATACACTCTTGAACGATTCAGTTAAAACTGACTGAACGAAGGGTCAGCTGGGTGCAACTTTATTTTAGTCATATCTGACTATATTTCAGTCATTTGTTACTATTTTCCGGTCGTATTTTGACAAGTAGACAGTTAGTTTTGACTCGAATATAGTAAGATAGACATAATTATTTGCACCCAGCTGATGACCCTTAATCTAGTCATTTTGACTGAATCGTTTTTAGAGTGTAGAAGAAAAATAGTGTTTGCAATATGCCGACGAGGATCTCCATTTTCAAGTTTGTATACACGAAAGAAATTCTGACTATACAAACAGAGCTTTCTAACTGTAAAGTGTATTTCTATTTCTTATTTGAGCTTAATGATAGTTTTGCTACGATATGAATACAAGCCATTAAGGAATGTAGATAACCTATGTTTATAGTGCAAACGGAGCTGTTTCACACAGCATAAGGAAGATGAACGATCGGCGCTTAATTTGGATTCTATTCTAATCTAAACTTGAAAAAAAAAGGTATTTCGTTTGATGTTGAGTAAGATGTTGAGTAAAGATGCTGTTCTCCACACTGCTGTTGACGAGCACCCAAATATTTCTGTTGTCTGATATAAGAAAAGAGAGAGACACAAAAAGGGTAAGACGATTAAATAATAAATAGAAAAAAATGCGAATTAGTTCAGTCTATTGTGTAAATGTATCCGCCATCACCACTGCAACTACCATGAATACTATACTACTACTACTACTACTACTACTACTACTACTACTTCTTCTTCTTCTTCTTCTTCTTCTTCTTCTTCTTCTTCTTCTTCTTCTTCTTCTTCTTCTCCTCCTCCTCCTCCTCCTCCTTCTCCTTCTCCTCCTCCTCCTCCTCCTCCTCCTTCTTCTTCTTCTTCTTCTTCTTCTTCTTCTTCTTCTTCTTCTTCTTCTTCTTCTTCTTCTTCCTCTTCTTCTTCTTCTTCTTCTTCTCTAGCAAAAGCTCTTGATGGAAGTTCATGACTTCTCTTTTATAATCCCTTAGACGCTAATGACGTCACATGTTTGACCTAATTATTTCTTTGTACTCAATGCAATTTCTGAAGTTTATTCATTTCTATTGATTAATATGCTGTTCATATTATGAATCTTTAGTACTTACCTTCTCATGTATCATTTTATGACTGCTTTGATTACTGATATGACACACAAACACTGACATGTTAAGCGTTAAGTGCATCTCTTTCTATCACCTTTTATTTGTATTATGTAATGTGACTAAAGTTTTACTTAGAAAGGTCAAAAGTCTTCTTCTTCTCTTCTTCTTTTTCTTCTTGTTTTCTTCTTCATCCACAAACTCTGATTTCATGTTACCCACTCTCTCCTCTTCTACTTACCTGTTTATGATGGTTGAATTAAACCCATTATCTCCTCCTTCCTACACGGTCCATAAGGACCTGGTTATGGCGGAGCTTCTGTCGGCTTCTTGAGTCTGCTACAGTGTTGAGATGATTACGTAATGCATCCAAAGACACCAGACGGAGACCAACGTTTACTTGCCTCTTATCCATTTCTGGATAATGGAGAAAGAAACGAGAATAAAGTAGAGAGAATAGAAAGGAATGAGAGAAAGAGAAAGAGAGGAGGTAGCAAAAATAAAAAGTTTTAATTTTGCTGTCAATTTTGCTTTCGAACAATGAAAAAATGCTTTTTACAATTTAGTTAATGTTAAATTTTCAAGAGAATGCATTATTAAGGTAAACCTGAGAAAAAATTAATTTATCACGCAGATTGAAACGTCTACTTCTAATACGTGAATGTGTTGAGGATGATGATTAAACCGCTCAGATACGGTAAGCTATGAAAACACTTTCGGGTGAAAGAAAGTGAATATCATTATCCTTAAAGAAAATTGCATTTGTTCGTGCTTCTTTATACATCATTTAACAGACGAACGAACAAAAGAAATATCAGCATCTTCAAAATTTATTTTTGCTTCGACTTGTTGCCTATCTTGTTCCATGTATCTATGGAATGTTGTATGGGTAATTATACTGTCTTTCGGTTAAAAAAAAAAGAAAAAAAGAAAAACACGTATGTTGGCCCTTCTCGGAAAAGTGCAATTTGAATGAGCAGTAGGCATTTCATGAACCAACGCAAAACTTAGGAGAGAAGAATGTGAGAAAACAGTACAGGACAATACATCCAATACCCCCCCCCCTCCCCCTTGTCTTAGGGTTAATGGAGGTAGGCCCTAGATGTTAAAGGGTAATCAGCGGCGGATCAAGGGTTTTTTTTTTTTCAAAAGGGGGAGGGGACAAAGTCTGCGCAAGCCTGTGGCCCATCAGGGATAAGCAAGCAACAACAACAAAAAAGGGAAAAGAAAAAGCCCCTCCAAAACCAAAGGGGGGCGGCCGATATCTGCGCAGGGATTAGCAACCAGAACAAACAAAAAATGCCAAGGGGAGGGGCGTCCCATTCGCCCCCGCCCCTGGATCCGCCACATGTAATTACCCTAACATGTAGTCGTCAGGGGTAGTTGTCCTGGGTGGTTTTAAGGGAGCATTGTTGTCCTAGAGGGTATGATGGGTATGCTTATCGAGGAATCGTCTGATACGTATGAGAATTGTGAGAACGCTGCTCAGTTATTTGAGAACAAATACTCAGTTAATGTATTGAGCGGGTTTGACGAGAGTCCCTCTAAAATCTATACATGTATCTTATAACGAAACACATCTTCTCATGCAGCAATGCCCAAGAGACAAACATTCACCTTTCGCGTCAACAGCATTGTTGTTGTTTTCTAACCTTCCTTATGTAATTTTGAAGCTGTATAGTATTATCATCCTGTTTTCAATCCAATAAAGATTATCTTTCGCAACAGGCTCGGGTTGTGTGGGTTTCGCTTCCATACAGTGATCAAATCTACATTATACTTGTCTTTTTTTATGTTTTCATCATTAGTGCCTAGGCAGGAAAACATCACTACCCTAACAATAGTCATCATTTATCTTTACTAGTGAATCACTTTCTGTTTTCTACAACAGCGAAAAGGGGAAAAAGAACATGGAGCTAATGTCGACTGCAAAGATTGGACTTATAAGATTATGTATATACTATGAGAACAATAATGGTAAAAATGTTAAAACTGATTATGATCCTGAATATTTGGATTGGAAAAAAATAAAATTTGAACTGAACTGAATTCAGAAAATAACTTTTCGTCGGTTTTAGTTAGTTTGGGGAGGGCGGTTGCTAAAAGGGCTCCCTTCAGGTAAAAACAGAAAGAAGGTTTGATATTACTTATAGGGCTTGTCCCTCGAACCGTCAGTGAAGGGAGCAGCAAGAGGGCACCACACCTCACTGGGTGAAGCTGAGAGTCACAGTGGGTGATGCAATGTTGTGAATTTGTTTTAAGTTTTCTTTCATAATCTAATATAAAATAAATTTGTAGTATACATGTATTAAAGAGAACTATTGCTGGGCTAGCGCCATGAGCGTCCTTGGAAGGTGTGTGCGCTTTATAAATTTTCACCATTATTGTTATCATTATTATTATTAGGGGCATTCCCTGTACCCATATACTGATATACTGATATACTGATATATATATATATTTATATATATAAAGTAAAGAAAAGGAGTTCACAACGTCATACAGGATACACGCAAAACGAGCAGGATTTCTACTTCACAAGCGCTTTCGTTTTATTCTCTTCAGGTGAAGAGACGTTGTGAACTCCTTTTCTTTACTTTATATTTTGACACTGCATCTCGTCCGAACTTTGTTCATCTTACTATTTTTATATATATATATATATATATCGCTAATCACACTGCTGATAGCATCGCTAAAGAGAATGAATTGAGCAAACAAGATAAAGATTAGGAAACATTTTGTTTCATAGACCGTGTTGACTGTCCTGTGTCTATTTAGAATCTAAATCTTTACATTAATGACAATAATTTGACGGTATGAATTTTTTGAATATCCACCTAATACTTTTTATACAATCCCAGAAAAGTTTGTTAAAACTAGGTTGGTTAAAATATGAACCTACCAACTGTTGGTTAACAAATTTTGTATGTAAACATATGGTTATTTTCAAACGAGCTGTTGGTTAGGTTCATATTTTATCCAACCTAATGATTTTCAACCAACTGTTCCCAGAGTTTATGTCATTAAAATGGTCATTGGAAGATGCATGGATCCCATGCCAACACCCCCTCAATTTTTACGCCTTTTCATGCTATATGTTGCATACAACGTAAAAAGGGGGAGGGTCAGGAAGTGTTCGCTGTGAATTGCAAAACAGGCTAAACAAAATGACTTTTCCCCCGCTTCTCTGAGATTTCCTAGGTCCATGCCCCTACTCTTGGGCCTCATCTGGTTACAGTCCATTCCCTTTTAATAACTCACTGTGTTTCGAGTATCATTGCACGATCGATCCCCATGTAAGAGGTTTGTCGATATCATCGTAGGAGGTTCCTAGTCTACGAACTTGACCCCGTATGCATTTCAGACAGCCTGCAAACTTATTGCCTATTGACATTTCTTCCTATACGATGCTTTCTAAACACGAGTTTTTCTTCGCCCTCCCCCCCCCCCCCCCCCCCCCATCACCAGGTATCTAACATTTCTACCCGGATGGCCTATAAACTCATCCCAGGACGATCCAGATCTCCTTGCATTATACCCAAACCATATGACAATGAGATGTTATTTTAAAAAAAATACCACGCTAAAAGACCCTTAGGATACTGCAAATGACTCAATCAGAAAGAGCTTTTTATCTCGCACAAAGGATGAGAATAAAGTATAAACAGTTTGTCTCTTTAAGAATTAGATTTTTATAGATTATATTAGAAATTAGGTTTTTATATATCTACTGATGATGTGAAAGCATTAAATTTTCTTTATTGCTATTGTACTTTTCTAGACCCCAGTTCATGAGACGAACCCCTGCTATGTTATTTTTGAAATAGAGGAAATAATGGACGAAATTTACCCTAATTTTGCACAGAGGAAAGAAATAAGTGGCAACAAAATATCTTTTTCGGAAATTTTTATTAGTTTGCTGCACAAAGACTTTGAAAAGACTAGAAAGATAATTAAGTCATGTGTACATTTCAGAATTGGATATCATTTAAGGATTCGAACTGACATTTACAACTCTGTTATTTTGTTTTATGTAGCGCACCTGGATGGGAATAAACCTTGCAAATGAAAAAAAAACGCTCAAATAGATCAAGTAATTTAAGGCATATTTATCTATAATTACTAGCGATTTTCCGGAAAAGGGCAATAAACAGCATCCTATCGTTGGAAAATCGTTGAGGAACAAGGCACAAAGGTAATTATTTCCCTTTCTTACTTTCTTAGCCACATACCATACAAAATTTTAGTGAATTACTTATAATGACTCTGTGAATATTAGGCTGATCATGGGCGGTTAATTTAATCAACTATCTAACAAAAATGTATCAACTCAACTCCTACTTAAATAGGGTCTAAAATATAGAACCGCCTGGCAAGGTCTTATGTGAACTTTTTTTTTTGTCCTTGCATTTTTATGAAACAATTAAATTCAGTAATGCCCCATTTCGAACCTATTTAATTTAAAGAGCATAAGCATAGAGTTCAAAGCCGGTTTGAGAGACAATAATATCAACATGATCAGAGGAGTTGAACATGAAGAGAAAAAACAACGTGAGATGTATATTAAAAAGCTCTAGGTAACATCATTTCCGATTCGATCTGGGAAGTTAAACGTTGCCTAGTGAACGAAATTCATATTGAACTGATCTTTTCAGACTTTTATTGCAGTTAGACGAGATACATGTTTACAAGTTTGCTCTTAATATAGCAACCCCTGGACACTCATGCATTTTGTATTCTTTAATGAAACGCTTGAATTTTGATGAATAGATAGGATTTGAATTTTAAATTGGTGTAACCCAGTCTTACAATACCGTGAGGTGTTAACGAGGATACGTATCTCTCTAAATTTCGGTAGTGTGACCAAAAAGGCAATTTTTCAAAATCAGTCTTCTAGTATTCGTCACTCTATTAGTAGCAGCAGCAGCAGCACATGCACATATAGCAAAATAAATAGATATGTAGATATAAATACTAACATTTAGACTGACAAAAACTGACAAATCTGATCAATTACCAAATCAAATATACCAAAGACAGAACCAGCTTATCGAAAATGTGGAAGGCTACAAAGGGCCATCATGAAGATCGCATTATAAACATTTTCTTTTCGAAGACAGTAAACTGGAGTGCTATAATGTGGAAGTGATCAAAGAGAGAAATAGGAGCCTGTGGTCAGTGTATAAAGAACGTGAATATAGAGAAAGAGGTAGGGAGGGTGCGAGGGTGTGAGGAAGGGAGGGAGGGAGAGAGGGAGAGGGAGGGAATTAGAAGGGAGGCAGGGAGGGAATATTGATATTATGTATTCTTGGAAGATGGAGATTAATAAACTAGCCAAGATGTGGGATTAAATAAGAATGAAGGAAACCGCCGTCAGTTAAGTTGATGAAATTGGTCCAGAAAAATAAAGGGACCACTTTTTCATAGAGAAGATAGATTCTTGACTTGGTAATCCTTATATGGAGACAATAATATTAGAACTTTTAGGATGTCAAGAATACGGATAAAGAGGCGGGTTCAGAATGTGCTGGACGAGGGGGAGGGGTGTTACAAACCTGCATATCCTCTGGCAAATGTTATACGTAGATGAAGACGATAACAATTTCATGTGGGATCTTTGTCTGAATGAAGGAAGGAGGGGAAAAGAAAGGGGCGCATTTCTTTCTGGTAAACGTGGACTTACGTTTTTGCCAGGGGAGGGGGCACGAGCCGTATGCGCGCCCTGGGGAATCTACCTCTCGAATAATTCTGTCTTTGAGGTTGACCGACGAACGGGACATGATCTCACGGGAATTCATCTTTGTACACCATTCATCATGTCATGATGATCAATCCCATTACGTTGACAAGCAGCGAAGACGGGCCGCATAACAGTTATGACAACTGTGGGTAATTCTTGTACAAGTTCTTAGAGTGGTTCATGTATTCATGTATGAAGAATGTGAATGCGTCCCCGTAGTATGACGGGGGGGGGGGGGGGGTAGGTAAGTGATACTGCTTGGTTGGTATGTGTGTGGGGGTAGGGTTGCTGATACTTTCTAAAATACAAACTGGTTTTCCGATTAATTGTTCCTTTATACCGTTTTGCAGTGTCATTTTTGTCGAGTTAAACCTTATTCAGACTTTAGATATTAAAATACCCAGATAAAGCGAAAATCATCGAATGATAAAATTATGGAAACGAGGAACGAAAGATCATGCATTGATGGAAAAAAATAAAGTTTTAAAGATAAAACTACTGAAGATAAAGGGGAGGTGAATGAAATGAAAGCTACAGTGGAAAGAGGATCGAAAAAGTACCTTCTTTCTGGTTAGTGTAAAAATACTATTATAGTACAACTTTGAAACATCAAGATGAGACATCTTATTGATCATGTTGATATGAGTTTGACGAGCATAGTCATAACTAACATGAAGATACCATCCTATCCGCACACTTTTCTGATTATACACGCTCACCTCAAGATGGTCCCCTATTCACTGACAGGCTTTAAGTTTAAGAATGATGTCAGGTGACGCAGTAAGACAAAACCAAAGGGACAGCGCCATTCAATATTGATATCTTTCACGACCGATTACGAGGCCTAGGTACAGGTCAGAAAATTTTTAAAAGTTTAATTAAGCTAGACTCTCATATATCCCCACGTTGTTCGCTTAGGAAGTTCTCATCACACTGGGTTTGAAGAGAGTTCTGACAGCATTAAGTCTCCTCGTGACGTGGTGTGGGACACTGAAGACAAAGGCTATCCCCAAAGTCAGAAGGAGATGATTCCCTATAGGTCCATGAGGCTGTCTAATTTGAGAGGATTTGTTCACTCATGGTGAAATTTTAGATAAGAAAGTAACACTGTTCTTCCTTTTGACGTAGGAAAATACCAACAAATATTACCTGAAGACCACTGTGAACAATAAAAACAACAAAAACGGAATCTACTATAGTAGATGACAAATAAGGATCTAGGTCATTTTATTCCACATGTTATGTGATTATAACTGTTTTGTTGCTGCATCTGCAAACAAAATATTAGGCGATCGATGATATACGGGCCTATATTTTAAGGTAGTCTTATTGACCTACTTGCATCTTAAAGATTGAAATTCACGCTTCATTGAGGAATGGAAGAAATCATATGAACACACATTTCATGCATTACTAGTCAAGAAGATGATGAAGCCATTCAGTTATGAACAGATGGCATCACCATGATTATGCACTGAAGCCATAATCGGTCGGTGATTTAAGAAGCGGATTTTGAAACTGACATTTAATAATAATAATAATAATAATAATAATAATAATAATAATAATGGTGAAAACTTATAAAGCGCACATGCACACCGTCCAAGGACGCTCATGGCTCTAGTCCAGAGACAGTTCTCTTTAATACAATTATACTACAAATTGTCTTTATATTGGGGTTATTACAAATAAAATCTTAAAACAGATCCACAACGTTAGCATCACCCATTGCAATTCCAAGCTCCACCAGGTGAAGCCTGGTGCCCGCTTGCTGCTCCGTTCACCGGCAATGCGGGGGACAAGCCGAGTCATCACAGGAGCTCTAGCATTTTAGGCCACCACACCCCTTACGGGTAGCCAACGAGACTAAAAGGTGATTAAAAAGTAAGTTAAGAATGTGTATACACATAAGATTTCCATTTTGGAGCTAGTAAAATTAGTCTACATGTACAAGGAAATACAAGGTTGCGGATGAAATAGGTAAGTAAACCTCGTGAATCAATTGGAAGCAATAACTTCTAAGTGAAGACGCAGTTAAGCAGTGGCGGTATTTTCAATCTACAATCACTTTCTGATACAACAGAGGTTACAATTGTGACAAAACTTACAAAAACAATGCCTTAAGGCGGAGGTCAATGGAAACACTTGACACTTCTTTTTTTCCGGAAGTGAAACAGGTCGATTATAATTTCATCGATTTCATTTTGGATCCTTCTGAAAAAAAAACGATTATTAGCTTATACAGGGGTAATCCAACTTATCAATTGGGGTATTTAATAAATGAAACAAAATCTACAAAAACGGATGGAAATAAAATAAGTCTGTACCATTTCCCGTAGAAAGAAACTGCCTTTTCCCGCGTATCTTTATTCAAAACCATTCTGCGGTTCTCATTTTTATTTCACTTCATGCCGGTCTAAATGCCTCTTAAATGATTTACACTAACCTCTCAAACAAATATTTCTCAATGAAGAATCAATAGTTTCGACTCATTACCACACTCATGGAAGCTGTGAGGGGTAAGCATCTAAAAAGTCAAAACCGTGCCTAATAATTCTGGGTCAAAAATCCTCATCGGTAAACAAGTAGAAAATTAGATGTTAATAATTGAGGGGCAAAATCAATCGGAACGAAATAAACAAAATTGTCTGAAATTCTTCGGACAATTTAATCCTGTATGACCCTTATCAAATGGAATAGACACGGGAATTAAAGTAGGAGATTATTAATGCTGCACTCTTTAATCGCGATATTTCGACTTCTCTCTAGGAAATAACATTAATATCACGTAGAAAACAATTAGCCATTTGATTTCAGCATTTAAGTCTACAAAACAAGATAATATTGTTACAGTTTATTTTCCATGTATCTAAAATTATTTTCTGCTTTACCGGTAGTAGTGGAAATCGAATAGCTTTCCACTTATCAATTTAATCTCTCCTACATGTCCTACCCACAAGATATTGTGGAAAATCTGTATGATGCGTTATTAATTGGGGTAAATATAGGTTATAAATTACGTTCTGATTACCAAGAAGCTCAACCCCAACCCCCAGACTCACTTTTATCAACAACAACAACAACAACAAAAGTCTTCTTTCAACTGAAAAAACGATTTTTTTTTCAGTTTGGTAATTCGTCAGCACTATATATCGATGTTGACTGATATACAATGATGCTCGTCTTTTCCATTTTCCATATCAGCTAATAGCCTATACATGATAAACTTGAATGGTGCTTCTACTGCATAATTACGTGTAATAAACATGATAAAATAATTGTTGAGGGTTGCTTTGCATGATTATAATTCCCGGTATGCTGTAAGAAAGGGGCGAACAGGAGGGGGGGCGAATCTATTCTCTTTCAGAGGACATAAACGCTGCCCTAAAAAATTCCTGCCAGATGGCACACGAATAATATGCCGATTGGGTTTTGCTCGGGTGGTAGGGGTAGTTGTCACCTGGATTCATCATTGAATACTAAATAGAATTGCTCAATGCTCTCAAATGTGCATTCAAGAAAAGCGTTTACGCACCCATAATAGATACATCAGTACATCGTCTCATGATCCTGATCGTCATGCCTCGTAGCATTCCCAGTGACACGACACACTTTTCAATGATAACGTGTTACCAGTAAATCAACAAAATTAGATCATTAATCATCCCTTAATCATAAATGTAAATTATAGCTTAACGACATTTTTAGGTCATGGAATAGAAGCGAGATTATTTTGCTTTTACCAGGGGCATATCCTAAAACTTCCATTTTGTAAAAATGCATTATGTATATTATAAGATGCTCATTTTGTAATTATGTTTGTGGCTCTCGGTGCCGCGTGAACGGAAACTGAAGCTAGAGACCTATTAAAGAGGAGGTCTTCTCACGTTATTCAGAGATTAATAACATGACAAAATGTTTGTCGCCCACTCCAGCCTCTCCGGATATTGAAATCTGAAGTGTCTTACGTCTGAGGTCAGGAGCAGTTCTGATCTATTTTCTCTCCCTCTCCCTCCCTCCTTTTACTCTCTACCCATCTCTCTTTCTCTCTCTCTCCCCCTCTCTCTCCCTCTCTCTTTCCCTCTCTCTCTCTCCCTCTCTCTGCCCCCTCTCTCTTTCTCATTCTCTGTCTCTCTATTTCTAGCTCTCTTTCTCTCTCACAGTCTCCCTCCCTTTCTAATGATTATCTCGGCAACACGATCTTTCTTGACTATTTTGACGGGGAAGGTGAAATGTTAATCATATTTCCTTAATTGTGTCTCCACTTTACACCCCCACTAGTCTGCTTCTTCCCATTTATCATGCACATTTACTTCATTTTCTACCGCTTTATTACATTTTAGGTTCCATCTGGCGGTAAGCGGTAGCCATAAAAGTGCAGTTCTTAGGAATTCGTTGGGCTTTAACACGTGGCGTATCATATGCAAAGCCATTTGGTGGGCACTTTGCCCGTGTGGGGGAGGGGATCAAGGGGCCAGGGGCACCGTTCCTGGTTGGGGATATGCGAGAAAACAAGATCATGGAGTGAATGGAAGACTTAAGTGGGGTCTTTCTTCTCTTTTCATGTCGGCTCTCCCGTTTCCCCCTTTTCTCTTTTCTTTTCCT
This sequence comes from Echinometra lucunter, assembly GCA_029962745.1. NCBI lineage: Eukaryota > Metazoa > Echinodermata > Echinoidea > Camarodonta > Echinometridae > Echinometra > Echinometra lucunter. Next base: position 39,451,825 of record CM057153.1, read on the forward strand.
CTCATTTCCCGCCATTTAATGCGGTTGGAGACGTTCCCCTTGCCCATGCTGTTTACGCCGGTGATCTGAAAACTGTTCTAAAATGGACAAACAATCATAATGGCTGAATACTTTCCTACCAGTAAAGATTTCCTGGAAAGAAAAGCAATAAAAATGATGCATTTTTGCGGGCCTTCTATATCTAGTCAGCGGTTAAATCACGTGCTGCACAGACATGCATTCGCATGCATGAATATTCCGCAGCTGTCTTAATTTGAAAATAAAAGTGAAGACAGCATCACAATTACTGGCATTATACTGACATTACCGATCACATACAATAAAAAATTCCGCTGGTTGGGTTGGGCTGTGGGAGGGGAAAAGGGCATATATATATTTGTCTCACGTATATATACATATAAAATGGTACAACCGGCTGGTACATACATCCAAACCTCTCTCGCTATATATATATATATATATATACTGAAAAAAAAAAGAGAATGGGAGAATAATAATTGCGTAGCTCCCTCAATGCTCCTCAGAGCTGTCATCCATTTTGAATCAAGGGTTGAAAAAAATGCCTCCGCCGGGAATCGAACCCGGGTCACTGGCTTAGAACGCAATGCCTTACCACTAGACCACAGAGGCGGGCCAGCAGTTAGGCGTGACCGAATCCAATTGACCGACAGACAGATTTCCAACCCTTTTTGATTCTTTATTTTGGTGCCGATGAGTTAATGAACAATGAGAAGCCGCGTGCCGCAGCTGGATCTCAGCTAGAAGCCTGGATACATGCATAAGTCAGAATAAGGGGACAATACATTGAAAGAAATTTGACAAATGCAAATAACTTTGGCAACTCCCTTGTAAATAATAAACACTGAAAGAAATGAAAATGGGAGAATAATAATTGCGTAGCTCCCTCAATGTCCCTCAGAGCTGTCATCCATTTTGAATCAAGGATTGAAAAAATGCCTCCGCCGGGAATCGAACCCGGGTCACTGGCTTAGAACGCCAATAATAATAATGAAATAATAAAATAATGAAATAATAATAAAATAACGATGTTAGGGTTTACTTACGTGGGTCATTTACAAGCCGTCTGGATGCTAGTCCTTGTAAAAATTTACTCATCGATTTGTATGTCACTGGTGACCTCAGTACTGGATCGGCGATCACGCTATTTCTGGGATATCCTCTTTTCCATTCACCTTCGTTGTCGTTCTCGTCATCGATATCCTCTTCGTAGATCATGAAGCACTGGCCGAGCGATGGAAGGCACGCGAGGAAAACGGAGAATATGGCTGCCAGTAGCAAGAGTTTTGTTGTATCAGTCACCATTGTGTGTTTGGTTTGTGACGCCTGTTACGCCTGGAAATCAAAAGAGACAACCACTGTACGCGTTAAGTTAATTAAAAAGGGCACTAAAACAACTAAAATAAACAAAAGCAACATCAATCAGACTATAGGATCACCGTGCTTTAGAGGTTGCGCCATTGCTTACCTCCATAAGTCAAAGATTAGAAACTACCAGGTGATATTTGGCTGCGTAGAGTTTGCACCTGTGACTGTGAACGACAAAGCGTAAAATTATGATTTTAATTTTTCCCACAATCTTTAGAGAGAGAGAGAGAGAGAGAGAGAGAGAGAGAGAGAGAAGGGGAGGGGACTGTTTAGCCAGCATATCATAGAAGAAAAGACACATTAAGTTTTCGGGGTGTGTATAGCTTACGCCAATGGCTCTACCGACATAGCCGAATCCAGGGTTTGAAAATAGAGGGGGGGGGGGGGTCCGGCGTAGAGCAGCGCACGCGTAATGCAGCAGAAACATGGTTGCGAGAAGGCGCTGACTTCATGTGCGATGGCGTCATTTTATGTGAGATGAGTCCGATTTCAGTTAACAGCCCATCATTGGCACTACGACAAAGTAAGGAGGGCACGTGCCCCAGGCGCCACCCCGTGGATCAGTCATCGTATGAATCAAAGCGCAAAAGCATTGTGATTTAGGACTGTTGAATTTATAAATAAGGATGTAAACGCCCCGAACTGATATGAATTGAATTCGTAATGATATAAATAAAAACTCAATATCATTAATTGAAAAGGTTTAGAATAATGATTTTTTTTTGCTCGAGACCTTTTCAGCAAAGAATATCGAGATGAACTACGACATATTTCATGGAGTATTTGCATGTACGTAATGCTTTCAAACTGTCACAATTCTGCTTTTCTTGAAGACCTTCCTAAAACAAAAACAAATTGATCAAAGTCCTTCTCTAACCATGCAAACCGCTTTATTTGCAATTCAAATCATGTGTTCATCTTATACAAAGCCCATACATGTCACGTTAGAGATTTTTTTTCATGATGTCATCCTTCGTATGGAAAGGGAAAAAAATATCTAACTTGTTTTCTCCTCAGACTTTATTGTAATAATGTTTATAGAAGGGTGTTAATGCATGGCCCTCTGGAGGATGGTTTGTATCGTAAAAGACGCCGTACGAGAAAATAAATCATCCGTATCGCGCAGAGGATGTCATTGTTCCGCAAGGGGACTGCGCAAGGCAATTGCGCAGAAGATGATCAAAAGTGATTAGTGAGAAAAACGCGGGTAACAGGAATAGAGTTTCCCTACTTAAAGGCATTTTCACAATGAACCTTATTTGTTTACCAAACCGTCGGTAGCGGGCAACCCAATCTTTGAGGTATGTATATTATATATATATATATATATATATATATATATACTGAAAGAAATGAAAATGGGAGAATAATAATTGCGTAGCTCCCTCAATGTTCCCCAGAGCTGTCATCCATTTTGAATCAAGGGTTGAAAAAATCAACCCTTGATTCAAAATGGATGACAGCTCTGGGGAACATTGAGGGAGCTACGCAATTATTATTCTCCCATTTTCATTTCTTTCAGTGTTTATTATTTACAAGGGAGTTGCCAAAGTTGTTTGCATTTGTCAAATTTCTTTCAATATATATATATATATATATATATATATATATATATATATATTTATATATATACGTCTTTGCTAGTTTTGATTTGATTACATCTCGGGATGCTTGTGGTGTATCGAACGTATGTAGCCGGTGAACCATCCATCAAACTAATACAAACAGAGAAGAATAAAACAGTTGTGGGTCGTAGTCACGAGAAGCTGCATACGGAAACAACATCCCCTCCCCCACCAATATCCTCCACTTGTTACGCCTGTGGTATTAATGTTATGTGCAATTCCTTTATTACTGCACGACGTCATTAAATATCCGATTATTTCACATTGGCCTGATGGCGCGTTTCGACGAAAAACCGATACGTGATTGGCTTGGTATGTGGGAAGGGGATGAGGTGGGTTGGGGTGGGGTGGGGTATCTGGAGGTCTGGAGGATATCGCCGCTTTCAATCATGTCGTCTAGACTTTGATTCAAAGATAATGATCAACAGAATCGTTCTTTTTTTCTTTTTCTTTTTTTGATTCCCCGTGCCAAATGTCTTCGTCATATTTCATCTTTGGTGATGCATCTCAAAACTTAGACGAGATTGAATTATGTGACGTTAATTGTCTAAGAAGCCCCGGGAGTCTAACCTCTGACAGATTTTGTCTATGAAGTGACTTTGAATTAAAGGCTGTATTAAGTGGAAACGGATGAAAGAGGATATTACATAATTGCTTTCGATTGACATGTAAGGGTTTTCCTTTCAAAGTATACATGTCATCTAATTATGATTTGTGTACAGCAAGAATATATAAAAATCAACATAAGAGAAATGTAATTTACATTCTATGGGTTAGCAACTTAAGAGTAAAAAGGAACTATGCTCGTAGGGAACCCAACTAGGACTGTGATTCTGCACGAGTCCTATTTGTGAGCGCGTAAGATTGCATCATGAAGTACTCACAAGTTAATTTACGTTTTCAAGGTGTATTTTAACGCACATTATCTCTTTACAGAAATAATATTTCAGCCGGTATTTTTGCATTAATATAGCAGAGCGATACTGAACTTTAAAATTCAAAAGACATTTTTGAAAATAAAAAGCTAAAGAAAAGGATTTAATTCTTTCAAATAATAATTCTAAAGCCTCCAACGCGACCACTTTATATAGAGCATTGATACCCAGTGGATTTATATCTTGTGAAAGTAATTATCCACGCAAGTTTAACTGGCTTACCCTTTACTTCAAACTGGATCACAGGTCATCATTCTTTTTCTGAGAATTTCTGGAGACAGTCTTCGCGTGCAGATAGAATATACAGAAATTCAGTAGGGATATAATGCTCGGTTAACTAATTCGATGCAGGCAGAAAAGGTAACCCTAACGGAAAACCGTATTAAAAACGTCGAGTTCATTGTATAAAGACCCTCATGAAAATATCAGATGACTGTTTGACATGACATCAGAAACGTTCATTGTCTCAGTTCAAACCCGTCCAGTATAATTACTAGGTGGAAATTTAAAAAAAGAACACGAGTTTCTGGCGACTGATATACATAAAAAGTTTGAAGTGTAGCTTCCGTGAATATTTGCATACATTAAACGATATTTTTCCTGCTGGGGCAGATTAGAAAGCAACTGAGTAAACAATTCGCTCTGTATTACAATACCATCGATGCCAATCTATATACAGAATCTACTTTGAACGCTTTACACTTAAAACATTAAACAAATATGTATACATACACTGACTTCCATCTAGGAACTCTTCATCCTAAGCTTGTTGAATGAACCATTTCGAGCTTTTCGTATCAATTAATGTTTTCTTTCTTTTTTCTTTCTTTCTTTCTTTCTTTCTTTCTTTCTTTCTTTACTTTTCCTTTTCTCTTTCCTTTAACTTTTTTCTTTCCTTTCCTCCATTTTCTTCTTTTTTCTCTATTTGTTTATTTTCCTCCGCTTTCCTTCTTTTTTTAAAATTCCTTTCTTTCTTTTCTGCCCTTCTTTCCAATCTTTCCGCTCTCCCCCCTCTCTCTCCCTCCTCCCTCATTTTCTTCCCTTTTCCCCATTCTATTTTTCTTTTTCTTGGTGTATCTGTGCCGTTATGTCTCACTTTGTAAACTTCTTTCAAAGTAAACTCCATCATGTGGAGATAAATACGATAAAATAAAATCAAATAAAAAATTCATTAAAATGGAATCAGAAAAGGCGTTCTTCCGCAAAAAAGATAAATAAATGAAAATACCAATTCTGAAGTAATTAAGCTAAAAAGTCACCATGGGCCTTTTTTATGGAAAGAAAGGTTATTTCAAAATCACCCGAGGGCTTCCATTATTCCAAAGACAGGAGCGGGTATAAGTTTTTCCAAGCCTTATTTAGATACGCACATGTAGTTGCAGATAAGATTTCAGATTAATTGAGGAATCTTGCCTTTAGCTAGGCTATGTCACATTGGAAAGTATAAACTGTCGTGAGGGTATGTAGGAATTATGTGGGATACACTGGGATTTCAACAGAATCCAAGCAGATGTTTTAGAATAATTTGTTTTGCTTATGGTATAGGGTTATGCTATGATACATCATATCATACATGTATGTGCATATGAAATTTTCAAATATGAAAGGGAGTATGGTAGGCCAAATATATTAAGGGATAGATGTATCACCGAAACATAAATCAATATTAAGAGGATGATTCGAAACACTACTAGTATGAGGTTGTTGATATACGTTTTGTGATGAAAACTATGGTAGTTCATGCACTTGCGCACAAATATATATAAACATTATGAGAAATACACTTCAAATCCGGAGAAAATCATTGTCCTTGAACGCATCAGAGAAGAAAATTGCCTCTGCAACAACTCCTGCAAATGAAGAAATTTATGGCCGCATTGATTCACATATCATTATTACCATTGTGTGCAATTTCTGATAAAAGTCCTTGACTGGAAAAGGTCGATTCCAGGTCCTCTTTTCCAGTATCGAGGGAAAAAATCTCAGGTAATTACTCTCATCGCTCAAATATCTGGATGATGCAAATGGGATGATTAATGCGAATATGAGAATACAACCACTTGAATGGTGTTCAAAGGGACTTTTAAAGAGTAAAGAGGGGATGAAGGGGTATCGTGAAGGAATGATTGGCATATCATCGAGGATGACTCTTTCATTCTTACCAGTTAACTCCTTTAAATGAAAAAAAAAAGTAATCAACCATCCATTGATGAACGATAATTAGGAATATCGCTACAGTTTAGGTAAGGGCCCGAGTAACACTCCGAAAAAATAATGTTGAAAATATTTTTTCTGGGGGGAAGGGAGAAAAATTTGTAGAATTGGGGGAAATTACACTGTTTTTGTCAGAAAGAGTGAATGAATACGATTCTGAAGCATAATTTCTCATCAACAAGTCTCAAAATCAGAAGGCCACCTCTCTTACGAGTTATGAAATCTTTCTTTCTTTTCTATCATACTTTCCTTATTAACTTTGTTGTATTAGATTCTGTTCTCCAACTCAACTTCGAAATTTATTCAAACAGTGCCAGAGCGACTTTCATACAATAAAGACAGCTTTGCCTGGAAAAATACGCCATTATGAGGTTGAAATCTTATTTAAACATCAGTCGGATCAGGACGATTTGAGAAAAGAAGGTCAGCTAACATCATACCTAATGGCATTGGTCTCAGTTTTCAGGATTTTAGATTCCCTGCATGTGCAGTAATATGAATAAGTTAGAGGAAACTGAGAAAAGTCACGTGAAACAATCATCCTCTAATTTCTGCCATGATCCAATAGTAATGAGATAAGATATTCATTTCTATTCTCTTGCCACTTGAACATCAAGGCCCTGTTGCATAAAACTTGTCATCAGTAACAACTGCCTCTTTTCTATGACAAATTTGCTCTCAGCCAATCAGATGTAAGGATTTCAGTAGCTTATAACAGTTATTGCAACTTGTTATTGATAACAAGTTTTATGAAATAGGGCCCAGGATAGCCATTAAGCAATGTGATGGAGATATCATTATAGGGCCGCCAACTCTATTACCAAATGATCTTACTGTATTTGTGAAAGTAATAAATGGAATTAACCTTTCTATATGAAAAGGAAATGAAATGGTATTAAAGGGACGCATTTTAGATGTGTAAATAGTGTCATTGTGTATTTAAGAGGAACTAAATTTGTTATTTTTTATCATTCTGTGCAAATCGAGAGACAAACGGCTGATTCCATTCGCCAAACTTTGATACAAAATAATTTGCACGTTAAACCTCTCTCTTTGTGGAGCGGATCATTTCTCTTGTCATTCCGCCAATCACGTGATCATCCCAATAGTAAAGAAGAAATCGCTTAAACATGCTTATACACGTTGCGCAATGCACACGATTATGCCACATCGGTATGATATCTTGTATTTTGTTATCATTCACAGGTGTCTTTTTGTAGATATTACAATTTGCTTTTATATGTACAGCCCATAGAAAAGTTTGTTGCATATAGCGCATACAGAATTAAGTGTTAATTATTAAGCGCTATATCGAAAGTTAGTGTTATTGTTATTATTATTGTATGCTTTATAAAGATAGTCTTTTTGTTATTATTTATTTTTTATTAGCCCCTCTAGCGATATAAATTCACTTCTGCAAAAAATTAGTCTATTGTCCATCAACTTGACTGTTAAGAATGGTAATCATGATCCATGCCATACTAAATAGCATTTTGCAAAGGCATCGACTTTGTTTCGAACCCGGACCTCGAATCTATAAGACCGCTGCTTTACTATTGACCCATCAAGCTTGCAAAATGGCTTCACCAACATCACATCGAATTTCCATGGGGTGGTTGGGGGGGGGGTAACAATCCCAATGCTATGGAGAATTGAAAAAGATCCTGATTGAGATCTCTGATTCTGCACTCAGACCCGGTCGTGATGATTGAACAGAACCGATCCTTAAAGCATGACAATGAAATAGAGCAAGCACGCTACAGGTAGATACCTGATGGGATGCACACTAAACAGGGATTAGTCCTGTTGATGAGAAGTATTGGATATCTTCAAGGCATGATCGATGGATATCTAACCATCCCTATTCAGTCACGTTCTGATCTCATTTTTTGTGTGTGTGTGTCATCCACTCTTTGTTGGCCCTCGAGATGAAATCCATCCAAGGTCTAAATGATGTGATCTCTAACGTTGCCTCTTTGAAGAAGCACTTGGACATGAAAAGAATGTCTGAAGTGTTCTAAATTGATGCGCACCTGTCGTTGTCATTGATTATTGGAATGCTTCCCTCCTCTGAACATGAGAGTTAAAAGGCCCGATGTTACATTCCATAAAAAGTAGAAGTGCTTATTGATTTGAAACAAAGGAAAGTTCAAGTAACATTCTTGAAAATTGTCCATTCTTGAAAAAAAGTTGAATAAAGGGTTAAAACATGGTGTACACTGAATAAATGGTGGTTTGCAAAGGATGTTCTAATGGAAGAGATACTTGTGCTTCCTTTGGAATTTGCAAACCACATTTAATAGAATTATATTCAAATTATGATTTTGTTCAGTGTACCATTCAAATGGTTCACCATGAAGATGAAATTGACGTGGTGGCTGAAAACCCTTACTGAACAATTATTATCAATCTTTGTAAAATGTGAACAAACCCATCTATCGTAAAGTTTTATTCTGTGCCTCTAGAAATGCAATTACATCTGTTTGGTTCTCTCAGGACCCACCTGTTTACCTCCGTGAAGCTAATCCATTTTTTTTTTCATTAAGGAGAATCCAATCGCTTTTAAGGACCTATGGTAAGGAGGTCATTGTCAATGTCGATCTTGCTAATGGCGTCTGCAAAGATTTCCGAACTGAACCCACATTGTGGGGTTACTTGTCTCACAAGAAAACGTTTCCTGACTCGAGCACATGCCCACTGCTGGTTTTTTAATTCACTGGAGAACTGCTTTCGAAGAAGGTGTGCATCATACAAATTAAACAGTGGCCTTGGTTGGACGTTTTACATGTCTTGGGAATCATATTTGCACGGCAGGGAATTAACTACACATTGAAAGGAATTACCGTAGAGTCTTGTGGATTTACGGATACCATTTCTTTGTTGCATTTGTCAATTAAGATAATCTAAAACCATTAAACATTCATCCTCTTTTTGCAGAAAGAAAGATCAGTTTTGACTTTGAATTTACTGAATGGCAAGATACACAGACCGGGGAAGGAGAGAACGGGGTGTCATCAGTGGGTGATAATTCTTGTGGCGAGTGCAGTTGCATTTCACCACTTTGGAAATAAAGTTAGTGTTCCATGGAGCTAATAATTTTATTTAATATATTCGTTGTAGTTTCTTTCTCAGTCCTGAAGATTAGAAACGCCCCTTTTCCATTTTTTTTCTGCTTGCGTTCTTAAGATCAGATGGGAAGTAGATTAAACTTTTTTGCATACATTTACCATTGTAAGGTGAAGACAATAATAAACCCGCAAGATAAAAAATGTCGATTTCCTAAACTAGAAAATAGGATGTCTCATCACTCCTTTGAACGACATTACACGGTTACACATCTACTTGTCATTCTGCACGTCATTCCCGTTGTACTTTTGGGGGTATTCTCTGTCTAGACTCTGTAAGCTGTTCATCTTACTTGACAAGAAAAGATGTATGTTCAATATCATAATTATGCACCAAAGCTTTGTCATAATCTTTTAAACCACTGTTTCATTAGTGGTACTGGAGCAATACTTGTACTCCTTTATACCATTAAAGGCCAAGTCTTACAGTTTTCTATTTTTGAAATGAATACAGAGTGTATCGCCCAAGTTTGAAATTCAAAGGTTTATTCTCAAATGAAATGGGATGTTTTTATATAAATTAACCAGTTGCGCTTATCAAATTTGCCATTCCTGTAGGGCGGAAAGGGTTTTAAAAAAACAAATAGTACATGCGGTAACTGATTGAATACGATAGGGACTGGATGTTAGTGTGAAATTGATTTCCCCAGCACTGAAAATAAACTACATTGTTTCATAGAACACTTTTAAAAGCTTACTACTGTCACAAGCAAATTGAAAAGAAGGTTATCACTTTGTTGGAGATACTGCACTAAAACTAGTCTGAATATTTCTAAAATTCTTCTTTTTGAATAGACTGGGATGTGTGTATTGTCGTTGTAGCTTACCACTGGCAATTTTCAGGAAATGCTTCTTCAAAATATTCACTTCGCGTCTGGTTTTTGAATGAAGAGAAGCATACCCCCTAGGATTGAACATTGTCGTCCCTTCCCAACTTTAAGATGCAAATTTATTGCAAGTGACCTACAAATAAGTATGTGAATGCCACCTTATGTGCATATGTTTGGGAGGTGGCTAAAAAAATAGACAGGAGGCCTGCCTAAAGCACCCTTCCCAACGGATCCACCATAGGAATTTGCGTCGGTTTGAAAGGCTTAGTCTACAGAGACATATGTGAATTCTCACTAATGCTTTTATAGTTTGATGCTTCTAAAGTTTTTATTGAAATGGTAAGGAATCTATAAATTTCTCTTTTTAGTGCTTTTCTTTAATATAAGATGTGGTCGAGGGATTCGTGCCGAAGGATGAAATTAAGGCAGCCCACATTATCATGATCATAATTAATCGATTTCTCTGGATGGAAACGCGGCACATAGAAAAATATAGGATCTGCAATGAAACAATTAATTCTTTATTAATTGAAAAAAAAAACAGAAGTGAACTGACATGAATTTCGAACTTAAATAAATATTCACTCCTTAAATGTTAATGAATCCCAGTCTAGATATTAAGCTCACAGTACTTTTTTCTTTCTTAATTTTGTAGTTTAGTTAACTTAACCCGTAGTCTCGTCATTTAATTTTGTTTCTGTTTTAACTGAATAGAATATACAGGTAAAATGTCTATAAGGCTTGGGGCGGTAGAGATAATTGCACGAATGTAATCAGCACTGCAACACAGTTTCCACTGGGTCTCTCCATTCGAACAAGGATACTTACATCTGGGCCCCGTTTCATAAAACTTGTTATCGATAACAAGTTGCAATAACTGTTATAAGCTACTGAAAACCTTACATCTGATTGGCTGAGAGAAAATTTATCATAGAAATGTGGCAGTTGTTACCGATAACAAGTTATATGAAACTGGGCCCAGGATTGTTAACTATTGCGCGTACACTGTCTTTCCACATCTCGCTACACTGTATCACTGGATGTGCAATCAGTGTGTTAAAGATAAAAGTGTTTCAAATCTATGTGGTGATCTCATTGTGGTGTGCAATTAAATGACTCTATCATGGTAATAAATATGTAACGCTGAGTTATGCGGTGTTACATAAAAACAGTATGGATGAGTGTTCAACTGCATCACAAAGGGTATTCTAAATCCTCTATGTCACACTCGCTATGTACAACCTGTGATTTTCCTTCAATCACATCATCAATGGACCCCATGGAAGAACAGAGTAATTTATGTTAATGAATCTGAAATGGGCTATCCTTTCGATTATTTTATCTATTCAACATTTGCAATTCATTTTATTTATTTCAATTGATGTCATCTATGTTATTTACTTATGTTATATATTTATGTATTGTGTTTTTAATAATCGGAAAATATAAACAAACAAACAAACAATCCTCATAATAAATGGACATGTGTCACATACTTTGAGAACCAAATGAAAACACCATATTCAATACTTGGAAGTTTTTCGAACCCGTAGTTACTCTGTTTAAGTCTCTCCTTCCTAGAAGAGTAAATCACAAGGAAAGATTCATACATACACAAAATAATTATCTTTAGTTGATATTACATGCTCAGCTCCAATCATAAACTTGATTAAAGTACTAACTATCATCAGGCAGCCTTCGCAATTGCATCTTGCTTCAAGCAAAATGTTACAGAAAGGCATTGTACGCGCGCATGCAGTTTCAGATCTTTCACACAGACACATAATAGTACCATATCTACATCTGTAAATTGATTGTTCTCTAACGTTACCTTCTGGCAAGGATGTGACTTTTGCATCACCCCCTATGATTAAATGTTCGACGTGTAATCTGATTTTCCACGGTTTGCACAAAGCCGCAGATATTAATTCTGTTGATGGTCGTCAAAACCTCTCTTCGTACCCACCCACCTACCTAACACTCCCTTGGATAACTCCCATGCCAACGATATAAGATCACACATGAAAAGTGCTGCTGTAAGAAATGAGCAATTACATAATATGCCCGAAGAATTGTAACGTATCTGTTTGAGGTTAAGAAGTCTTCTCATATCTGGAATCCGACACCACGAGCCAGTGTAATCAAGCACACATTCCTAAAGCTATGTTGTTTACTGGACAAGTTTAAAGCGGATATTGGGGCATGTAAGCGAATCTGATGTGAAAATAAACACCGGCAATATCAGTATCTCTGTCATTAATAACAGAGGTGTGACAGGAATAGGTCGTATGAAAAATACTAGGTGTTTGATTATTGAAAATGCCTTTTCCGCATGTTAGGCAATCTTTTTCATCTCTCGGTGTGAAACTATCCCCCCCCCTTTATTTTCATGTAAATCAGGTGAGAGAAAAAAAAGAGGTATTGTTTACTATAATCAAAAGGTCAGAAAGAAAAGGAGTTGAAAGGGGCTTTCCCCAGTTTTTTTTTTTTTTTTTTTTAACATGAAAAAACGTTTTCCGAATAGCCAACAAAAAAAAAGAAAAAGAAAAAGAAAAGGCAATTACACTTAAGGGTATAAAGGTAGGCTTGCACTGACAGCTCTTTTTTTATACCTTGGGAAATGCAATGACGCAAGATCCATTTTTAGTGTTTTGGCAAAACATGATAGCCAGAAAAATGATATAAAGAATATGATATTACACAGACACCAGACCCAAATCCACACCCCGCGCGCATATATATATATATACATTAACATCTTTTTGTCACCCATGGGCACTGACGAAGAGTGTGACTTCGCCTTTCATTTTTGAGAGCTATGTTCCGTTTTCTTTTAAAATCTATGATTTCATTTTTTGATGGCATTCTACTACCAACTCTGATCCTTTTATATCTCTAGTGCCAAGCCAGACTAATTTTTAATTATGTATATATATATATGAGACAATTGAGAGAATAATAGCGTAGCATGAATCAAAGTTCCCCAGAGCTGTCCTATCATTTTGGAAATTTTGCAAAGGTTGAAAAAATGTCTTCGCCGGGAATCGAACCCGGGCCTTTGGCTATGAACGCCAATACCTTAACACTAGACCACGGAGACGGGCCAGTGGTTTCGGCGACTCCAAATTCGCTTAACCGACAGATTGACAAATCTTCACACTCACTAATTAATTCCTTTGTCGGTGGCAGATGAGTTTCGAACAACGACCTGCCGTACATCTCAACCTTTGCAAAATTCCAAAATGGTAGGACAGCTCTGGGGAACTTTGATTCATGCTAACTATTATTCTCTCAATTGTCACATGTATTTATTTCCACGAGAGCTGCCAAAGCTGTTGTATCTGTTATCTGATCAAATATATATACTTCACCTGAAGAGAATTAAATCGAAAGCCCTTGTGAAGTACAAACCATGTTACACTGTGTATTCCATGTATTGTGTGAATCTTCTCTATTTTTTCTGATATTCTAACTCTCGCATCTCGTCGGACCTTTTGGACCCTTTGATATATACATACATTTACACATTCTGTATAATTATATATTATCTTTGTTTAGCCATTATTTTTCAGTTCAGTTCAGTTCGAATACATACTTTATTTCCAATTATTCAAATAAACATCAAAATAATGAAACACAAATTGACATTCATGATATTGATAACAAAATATGACATAATATACAATCATAGTAATTACATAAATAATTGGAGGACACATCTCTAAAGCAAAATCTTGGTTTGAGGGTGCCCTAGGACATAATGAATATGTATAATTATGAAAAAGTATATTTTAAAAAAAACATGAAAAAGAAGAGACACAAATTTTTTTTTGCAAATTATCTATTTAACAATTAATATAAAAATTGATGGATATACTGTATAATCATTATGTAATTTGTTTTGAAAATAAAGAACACTGTGGAAGGGGGGGGGGGGGAATTAGATAAGCATAATACACGAACGTATAGACCAATGCCACAATGCGAGAGGGCAGCAGACTGGTCGACATACTGCTTTATAGTACACAAGTCAATAGCGCGTTATGTACATTCGTTCGATTTTTTCCTATTTTGACCAATATATCCAGATTTCATTTATGTTTGCAATAGGAATAATCAGGGAAGTTCAGGTCCAGCTGTGCGGTGCTCAATACCACAATAATTGGAGAAAGTTTAAAACTGGAAGCTAACTGAGTGCGAAATTTACTCGCCTTTGACTCATGAGCCTGTTTTGTGTGAGAAGCCGTACTCCCTACACAGGTTTCCGTAAGGAATGTGAAGGAATTCGTCGCCAGTGGGTAAAAACCATCTACAGAAAGGACTTTGAAGTCAA
>CM057153.1:39466772-39493386 GCA_029962745.1 Echinometra lucunter
ATGTATTCTTGGAAGATGGAGATTAATAAACTAGCAAAGATGTAGGATAAAATAAGAATGAATGAAACCGCCGTCAATTAAGTTGATGAAATTGGTCCAGAAAAATAAAGGGACCACTTTTTCATAGAGAAGATTGATTCTTGTCTTGGTAATTCTTATATGTAGACAATGATATTAGAACTTTTAGGATATCAGGAATACGGATGAAGAGGCGGGTTCAGAATGTGCTTGACGAGGGGGGGGGGTTACAAACCTGCATATCCTCTGGCAAATAATATACGTAGATGAAGACGATAACAATTTCATGTGGGATCTTTGTCTGAATGAAGGAAGGAGGGGAAAAGAAAGGGGCGCATTTCTTTTCTGGTACTAAACGTGGACTTACGTTTTTGCCAGGGGAGGGGGCACGAGTCGTATGCGCCCCCTGGGGAATCCACCTCTCGAATAATTCTGTCTTTGAGGTTGACCGACGAACGGGACATGATCTCACGGGAATTCATCTTTGTACACCATTCATCATGTCATGATGATCAATCCCATTACGTTGACAAGCAGCGAAGACGGGCCGCATAACAGTTATGACAACTGTGGGTAATTCTTGTACAAGTTCTTAGAGTGGTTCATGTATTCATGTATGAAGAATGTGAATGCGTCCCCGTAGTATGACGGGGGGGGGGGGTAGGTAAGTGATACTGCTTGGTAGGTATGATTGTGGGGGTTGGAGTTGCTGATACTTTCTAAAATACAAACTGGTTTTCCGATTAATTGTTCCTTTATACCTTTTTGCAGTGTCATTTTTGTCGAGTTAAACTTTATTCAGACTTTAGATATTAAAATACCCATATAAAGCAAAAATGATCGAATGATAAAATTATGGAGACGAGGAACGAAAGATCATACATTGATGGAAAAAATAAAGTTTTAAAGATAAAACTACTGAAGATAAAAGGGGGGTTAATGAAATGAAAGCTACACTGTAAAAAAAGATCGTCTGTAAATCTAATGTGGCTGTTTTAAAAATACAACAAATTTGTTGTGAATATGATATAGAGATTTAATCTGTATTTCTAAAGTGGTTCATGAGTAAACATACATAAAACTGTCATTAAACTACACACTGTGTGTAATTTTACACTTCAAGTTGTTTAAAAATGGTAATTGTACATCTTGTTGTTTTCCTATAAGTTTTCCGTAGGAAAACAACAAGATGTAAAATTACTGTTCTTAACAATTTGAAGTGTAAAATTCACTGGCGTAGCTAGGATTATTTTAGTAGGGAGGCACCAGAAACATTTTTGTTGGCACTTACACACACACCCACACCATCACCTACTCTTTTTTTTTTAAAACGCGTGCACACGTTGGTATCAATAATGCCGGTAACATTTTCATTTATTTGATGTACGATAAAAGAACAATGTAGATGAAATGCCTTGCTCAAGGGCATAACTGCCGTGCCGGGAATCGAACTCCCAACTTTCGTGTCACCAGTCAAGCGCCTTAGACCACTCGACCACGGCACCTCCACTCTCACCGTCGCATACGTATACACGCACACACACTCACCCACACAGCGCGCGCGCACACACACACAACTTGCACACCTTATCTAACCCTGATGAGCTGACTCCGCCGTTTTCAGCGAGTGAAGCGAGCAAGAAAATTTTGAAATTTTGATATGAGTTTGACGAGCACAGTCATAACTAACATGAAGATACCATCCTATCCGCACTCTTTTCTGATTATACGCGCTCACCTCAAGAGGGTCCCCTATTCACTGACAGGCTTCAAGTTTAAGAATGATGTCAGGTGACGCAGTAAGACAAAACCAAAGGGACAGCGCCATTCAATATTGATATCTTTCACGACCGATTACGAGGCCTAGGTACAGGTCAGAAAAATTTTAAAATTTTAATTAAGCTAGACTCTCATATATCCCCACGTTGTTCGCTTAGGAAGTTCTCATCACACTCGGTTTGAAGAGAGTTCTGACAGCATTAAGTCTCCTCGTGATGTGGTGTGGGACACTGAAGACAAAGGCTATCCCCAAAGTCAGAAGGAGATGATTCCCTATAGGTCCATGAGGCTGTCTAATTTGAGAGGATTTGTTCACTCATGGTGAAATTTTAGATAAGAAAGTAACACTGTTCTTCCTTTTGACGTAGGAAAATACCAACAATATTACCTGAAGACCACTGTGAACAATAAAAACAACAAAAAAGGAATCTACTATAGTAGATGACAAATAAGGATCTAGGTCATTTTATTCCATATGTTATGTGATTATAATTGTTTTGTTGCTGCATCTGCAAACAAAATATTAGGCGATCGATGATATACGGGCCTATATTTTAAGGTGGTCTTATTGACCTACTTGCATCTTAAAGAATAAAATCCCACGCTTCATTGAGGAATGGAAAAAATCATATGAACACACATTTTATGCATTACTAGTCAAGAAGATGATGAAGCCATTCAGTTATGAACAGATGGCATCACCATGATTATGCACTGAAGCCATAATCGGTCGGTGATTTAAGAAGCGGATTTTGAAACTGACATTCAATAATAATAATGTTAATAATAATAATAATAATAATAATAATAATAATAATAATAATAATAATAATAATAATAATAATAATAATAATAATAATAATGAAAATAATAATAATAATAATAATAATGGTGAAAGGACGCTCTTGGCTCTAGTCCAGAGACAGTTCTCTTTAATACAATTATACTACAAATTGTCTTTATATTGGAGTTGTTACAAATAAAATCTTAAAACAGATCCACACCATTTGCATCACCCATTGCAATTCCCAGCTCCACCCGGTGAAGCCTGGTGCCCGCTTGCTGCTCCGTTCACCGGCAATTCGGGGGACAAGCCCAGTCATCACAGGAGCTCTAGCATTTTAGGCCACCACACCCCTTATGGGTAGCCAACGAGACTAAAAGGTGATTACAAAGTAAGTTAAGAATGTGTATACACATAAGATTTCCATTTTGGATCTAGTAAAATTAGTCTACATGTACAAGCAAATACAAGGTTGCAGATGAAATAGGTAAGTAAACCTCGTGAATCAATCGGAAGCAATAACTTCTAAGTGAAGACGCAGTTAAGCAGGGGCGGTATTTTCAATCTACAATCACTTTCTGATACAACAGAGGTTACAATTCTGACAAAACTTACAAAAACAATGCCTTAAGGCGGAGGTCAATGGAAACACTTGACACTTCTTTTTTCCGGAAGTGAAACAGGTCGATTATAATTTCATCGATTTCATTTTGGATCCTTCTGAAAAACGACTATTAGCTTATACAAGGGAATCCAACTTATCAAATGGGGTATTTAATAAATGAAACAAAATCTACAAAAACCAATTGAAATAAAATCTGTAAATAAAAATGAATATAAAAAATAAAATAAAGTCTGTACCATTTCCCGTAGAAAGAAACTGCCTTTTCCCGCGTATCTTTATTTAAAAAAAACATTTTGTGGTTCTCATTTTTATTTCACTTCATGCCGGTCTATATGCCTCTTAAATGATTTACACTAACCACTCAAACAAATATTTCTCAATAAAGAATCAATAGTTTCGACTCATTACCACACTCATGGAAGCTGTGAGGGGTAAACATCTAAAAAGTCAAAACCGTGCCTAATAATTCTGGGTCAAATATCCTCATCGGTAAACAAGTAGAAAATTAGATGTTAATAATTGAGGGGCAAAATCAATCGGAACGAAATAAACAAAATTGTCTGAAATTCCTCGGACAATTTAATCCTGTATGACCCTTATCGAATGGAATAGACACGGGAATTAAGTAGGAGATTATTACTGCTGCACTCTTTAATCGCGATATTTCGACTTCTCTCTAGGAAATAACATTAATATCACGTAGAAAACAATTAACCATTTGATTTCAGCATTTAAATCTACAAAACAAGATAATATTGTTACAGTTTATTTTCCATGTATCTAAACTTATTTTCTACTTTACTGGTAGTAGTGGAAATCGAATAGCTTTCCACTTATCAATTTCATCTCTCCTACATGTCCTACCCACAAGATATTGTGGAAAATCTGTATGATCCGTTATTAATTGGGGTAAATATAGGTTATAAATTACGTTCTGATTACCAAGAAGCTCAACCCCAACCCCCAGACTCACTTTTATCAACAACAACAACAACAACAACAACAACAACAACAACAACAAAAGTCTTCTTTCAACTGACAAAACGATTTTTTTTCAGTTTAGTAATTCGTCAGCACTATATATCTATGTTGATTGATATACAACGATGCTCGTCTTTTCCATTTTCCATATCAGCTAATAGCCTATAAATGATAAACTTGAATGGTGCTTCTACTGCATAATTACGTGTAATAAACATGATAGAATAATTGTTGAGGGTTGCTTTGCATGATCATAATTCCCGTATGCTGTAAGAAAGGGGCGAACAGGGGGGGGGGGCGAATCCATTCTCTTTCAGAGGACATAAACGCTGCCCTAAAAAATTCCTGCCAGATGGCACACGAATAATATGCCGATTGGGTTTTGTTCGGGTGGTAGGGGTAGTTGTCACCTGGATTCATCATTGAATACTAGATAGAATTGCTCAATGCAGAGGCTCAATGCTCTCAAATGTGCGTTCAAGAAAAGCGTTTACGCACCCATAATAGATACATCAGTACATCGTCACATGATCCTGATCGTCATGCCTCGTAGCATTCCCAGTGACACGACACACTTTTCATTGATAACGTGTTACCAGTAAATCAACAAAATTAGAACATTAATCATCCCTTAATCATGAATGTAAATTATAGCTTAACGACATTTTTAGGTCATGGAATAGAAGCGAGATTATTTTTGCTTTTACCAGGGGCATATCCTAAAACTTTCATTTTGTAAAAATGCATTATGTTTATTATAAGATGCTCATTTTGTAATTATGTTTGTGGCTCTCGGTGCCGCGTGAACGGAAACTGAAGCTAGAGACCTATTAAAGAGGAGGTCTTCTCACGTTATTCAGAGATTAATAACATGACAAAATGTTTGTCGCCCACTCCAGCCTCTCCGGATATTGAAATCTGAAGTGTCTTACGTCTGAGGTCAGGAGCAGTTCTGATCTATTTTCTCTCCCTCTCCCTCCCTCCTTTTACTCTCTACCCATCTCTATCTCTCTCTCTCCCTCTCTCTCCCTCTCTCCCTCTCTCTCTCCCTCTCTCTCTCTCTCTCTCTCTCCCTCTCTCTCCCCCACCCCCTCTCTCTCTCTCATTCTCTGTCTCTCTATCTCTAGCTCTCTTTCTCTCTCACAGTCTCCCTCCCTTTCTAATGATTATCTCGGCAACACGATCTTTATTGACTATTTTGACGGGGAAGGTGAAATGTTAATCATATTTCCTTAATTGTGTCTCCACTTTACACCCCCACTAGTCTGCTTCTCCCCATTTATCATGCACATTTACTTCATTTTCTACCGCTTTATTACATTTTAGGTTCCATCTGGCGGTAAGCGGTAGCCATAAAAGTGCAGTTCTTAGGAATTCGTTGGGCTTTAACACGTGGCGTATCATATGCAAAGCCATTTGGTGGGCACTTTGGCCGTGTGGGGGAGGGGATCGAGGGGCCAGGGGCACCGTTCCTGGTTGGTGATATGCGAGAAAACAAGATCATGGAGTGAATGGAAGACTTAAGTGGGGGTCTTTCTTCTCTTTTCATGTCGGCTCTCCCGTTTCCCCCTTTTCTCTTTTCTTTTCCTCCCATTTCCCGCCATTTAATGCGGTTGGAGAAGTTCCCCTCGCCCATGCTGTTTACGCCAGTGATCCGAAAACTGTTCCAAAATGGACAAACAATCATAATGGCTGAATACTTTCCTACCAGTAAAGATTTCCTGGAAAGAAAAGCAATAAAAATGATGCATTTTTGCGGGCCTTCTATATCTAGTCAGCGGTTAAATTACGTGCTGCACAGACATGCAATTCGCATGCATGAATATTCCGCAGCTGTCTTAATTTGAAAATAAAAGTGAAGACAGCATCACAATTACTGGCATTATACTGACATTACTGATCACATGCAATAAAAAATTCCGCTGGTTGGGTCGGGCTGTGGGAGGGAAAAGGGTATATATATATATATTTGTCTCACGTATATACATATAAAATGGTACAACCGGCTGGTACATACATCCAAACCTCTCTCTCGCTATATATATATATATATATATATATATATATACTGAAAGAAATGAAAATGGAAGAATAATAATTGCGTAGCTCCCTCAATGCTCCTCAGAGCTGTCATCCATTTTGAATCAAGGGTTGAAAAAATGCCTCCGCCGGGAATCGAACCCGGGTCACTGGCTTAGAACGCCAATGCCTTACCACTAGACCACAGAGGCGGGCCAGCAGTTAGGCGTGACCGAATCCAACTGACCGACAGACAGATTTCCAACCCTTTTTGATTCTTTATTTTGGTGCAGATGAGTTAATGAACAATGAGAAGCCGCGTGCCGCAGTTGGATCTCAGCTAGAAGCCTGGATACATGCGTAAGTCAGAATAAGGGGACAATACATTGAAAGAAATTTGACAAATGCAAACAACTTTGGCAACTCCCTTGTAAATAATAAACACTGAAAGAAATGAAAATGGGAGAATAATAATTGCGTAGCTCCCTCAATGTCCCTCAGAGCTGTCATCCATTTTGAATCAAGGGTTGAAAAAATGCCTCCGCCGGGAATTGAACCCGGGCACTGGCTTAGAACGCCAATAATAATAATGAAATAATAAAATAATGAAATAATAAAATAATGATGTTAGGGTTTACTTACGTGGGTCATTTACAAGCCGTCTGGATGCTAGTCCTTGTAAAAATTTACTCATCGATTTGTATGTCACTGGTGACCTCAGTACTGGATCGGCGATCACGCTATTTCTGGGATATCCTCTTTTCCATTCACCTTCATTGTCGTTCTCGTCATCAATGTCCTCTTCGTAGATCGTGAAGCACTGGCCGAGCGATGGAAGGCACGCGAGGAAAACGGAGAATATGGCTGCCAGTAGCAAGAGTTTTGTTGTATCAGTCACCATTGTGTGTTTTGGTTTGTGACGCCTGTTACGCCTGGAAATCAAAAGAGACAACCACTGTACGCGTTAAGTTAATTAAAAAGGGCACTAAAACAACTAAAATAAACAAAAGCAACATCAAACAGACTATAGGATCACCGTGCTTTAGAGGTTGCGTCATTGCTTACCTCCATAAATCAAAGATTAGAAACTACCAGGTGATATTTGGCTGCGTAGAGTTTGCACCTGTGACTGTGAACGACAAAGCGTAAAATTATGATTTTAATTTTTCCCACAATCTTTAGAGAGAGAGAGAAGGGGAGGGGACTGTTTAGCCAGCATATCATAGAAGAAAAGACACATTAAGTTTTCGGGATGTGTATAGCTTACGCCAATGGCTCTACCGACATAGCCGAATCCAGGGTTTGAAAATGAGGCGGGGGGGGGGGGGGGGGTCCGGGGTAGAGCAGCGCACGCGTAATGCAGCAGAAACATGATTGACTTCATGTGCGATGGCGCCATTTTATGTGAGATGAGTCCGATTTCAGTTAACAGACCATCATCGGCACTACGACAAAGTAAGGTGGGGCACGTGCCCCAGGCGCCACCCCGTGGATCAGTCATCGTATGAATCAAAGTGCAAAAGCACTGTGATTTAGGATTGTTGAATTTATAAATAAGGATGTAAACGCCCCGAACTGATATGAATTGAATATGTAATGATATGAATAAAAACTCAATATCATTAATTGAAAAGGTTTAGAATAATTTTTTTTTTTTTTTTTTGCTCGAGACCTTTTCAGCAAAGAATATCGAGATGAACTACGACATATTTCATGGAGTATTTGCATGTACGTAATGCTTTCAAACAGTCACAATTCTGCTTTTCTTGAAGACCTCAAAACAAAAACAAATTGATCAAAGTCCTTCTCTAACCATGCAAACCGCTTTATTTGCAATTCAAATCATGTGTTCATCTTATACAAAGCCCATACATGTCACGTTAGAGATTTTTTTCATGATGTCATCCTTCGTATGGAAAGGGAAAAAATTATCTAACTTGTTTTCTCCTCAGACTTTATTGTAATAATGTTTATAGAAGGGTGTTAATGCATGGCCCTCTGGAGGATGGCTTGTATCGTAAAAGACGCCGTACGAGAAAATAAATCATCCGTATCGCGCAGAGGATGTCATTGTTCCACAAGGGGACTGCGCAAGGCAATTGCGCAGAAGATGATCAAAAGTGATTAGAGAGAAAAACCCGGGTAAACGGAAGAGAGTTTCCCTACTTAAGGCGTTTTCACAATGAACCTTATTTGTCTACCAATATTTTTGTCCATTTTCTTTTTCTTCTGATTACCCGTAAAAATTATATATATATTTACGTTTTTGCTAGTTTTGATCTGATTACATCTCGGGATGCTTGTGGTGTATCGAACGTATGTAGCCGGTGAATCATCCATCAAACTAATACAAACAGAGAAATATAAAACAGTTGTGGGTCGTAGTCACGAGAAGCTGCATACGGAAACAACATCCCCTCCCCCATCAATATCCTCCACTTGTTACGCCTGTGGTATTAATGTTATGTGCAATTCCTTTATTACTGCACGACGTCATTAAATATCCGATTATTTCACATTGGCCTGATGGCGCGTTTCGACGAAAAGCCGATACGTGATTGGCTTGGTATGTTGGAAGGGGATGAGGTGGGGTGGGGTGGGGTGGGGTATCTGGAGGTCTGGAGGATATCGCGGCTTTCAATCATGTCGTTTAGACTTCGATTCAAAGATAATAATCAACAGAATCGTTTTTTTTTATTCCCCGTGGTATCATGCCAACTGTCTTCGTCATATTTCATCTTTGGTCATGTTGGTGATGCATCTCAAAACTTAGACGAGATTGAATTATGTGACGTTAATTGTCTAAGAAGCCCGGGGAGTCTAACCTCTGACAGATTTTGTCTATGAAGTGACTTTGAATTAAAGGCTGTATTAAGTGGAAACGGATGAAATGGGATATTACATAACTGCTTTCGATTGGCATGTAAGGGTTTTTCTTTCAAAGTATACATGTCATCTCATTATGATTTGTGTACAGCAAGAATATATAAAATCAACATAAGAGAAATGTAATTTACATTCTATGGGTTAACAACTTAGAGAAAAAAGGAACTATGCTCGTAGGGAACCCAGCTAGGATTGTGATTCTGCACGAGTCCTATTTGTGAGCGCGTAAGTTTGCATCGTGAAATACTCACAAGTTAAATTTACGTTTTCAAGGTGTATTTTAACGCACATTATCTCTTTATAGAAGTCATATTTCAGCCAGTATTTTTGCATTAATATCGTAGAGCGATACTGAACTTTAAAATAAAAACCTAAAGAAAAGGATTTAATTCTTTCAAATAATATTTCTAAAGCCTCCAACGCGACAACTTTATATAGAACACTGATACCCAGTGGATTTATATCTTGTGAAAGTAATTATCCACGCAAGTTTAACTGGCTTACCCTTTACTTCAAACTGGATCACAGGTCATCATTCTTTTTCTGAGAATTTCTGGAGACAGTCTTCGCGTGCAGATAGAATGTACAGAAATTCAGTAGGGATATAATGCTCGGTTAACTAATTCGAAGCAGCCAGAAAAGGTAACCCTAACGGAAAACCGTATTAAAAACGTCGAGTTCATTGTATAAAGACCCTCATGAAAATATCAGATGACTGTTTGACATGACATCAGAAACGTTCATTGTCTCAGTTCAAACCCGTCCAGTATAATTACTAGGTGGAAATTTAAAAAAAGAACACGAGTTTCTGGCGACTGATATACATAAAAAGTTTGAAGTGTAGCTTCCGTGAATATTTGCATACATTAAACGATATTTTTCCTGCTGGGGCAGATTAGAAAGCAACTGAGTAAACAATTCGCTCTGTATTACAATACCATCGATGCCAATCTATATACAGAATCTACTTTGAACGCTTTACACTTAAAACATTAAACAAATATGTATACATACACTGACTTCCATCTAGGAACTCTTCATCCTAAGCTTGTTGAATGAACCATTTCGAGCTTTTCGTATCAATTAATGTTTTCTTTTCTTTTTCTTTCTTTCTTTCTTTCTTTCTTTCTTTCTTTCTTTCTTTCTTTACTTTTCCTTTTCTCTTTCCTTTAACTTTTTTCTTTCCTTTCCTCCATTTTCTTCTTTTTTCTCTATTTTTGTTATTTTCCTCCGCTTTCTTTCTTTTTTCTTTTTTCTTTTCTTTCTTTTCTGCCCTACTTTCCAATCTTTCCGCTTTCCCCTCTCTCTCTCCCTCCTCCCTCATTTTCTTCCCTTTCCCCATTCTATTTTTCTTTTTCTTGGTGTATCTGTGCCGTTATGTCTCACTTTGTAAACTCCTTTCAAAGTAAACTCCATCATGTGGAAATAAATACGATAAAATAAAATCAAATCAAATCAAAAATTCATTAAAATGGAATCAGAAAAGGCGTTCTTCCGCAAAAAAAGATAAATAAATGAAAATACCAATTCTGAAGTAATTAAGCTAAAAAAGTCACCATAGGCATTTTTTATGGAAAAAGGGGTTATTTCAAAATCACCCGAGGGCTTCCATTATTCCAAAGACAGGAGCGGGTATAAGTTTTTCCAAGCCTTATTTAGATACACACATGTAGTTGCAGATAAGATTTCAGATTAAGCGAGGAATCTTGCCTTAGCTAGGCTATGTCAGATTGGAAAGTATAAACTGTCGTGAGGGTAAGTAGGAATTATGTGGGATACACTGGGATTTCAACAGAATCCAAGCAGATGTTTTAGAATAACTTGTTTTGCTTATGGTATAGGGTTATGCTATGCTACATCGTATCATACATGTATGTGCATATGAAATTATAAACTTTTTTTTTCAAATATGAAAGGGAGTATGGTAGGCCAAATATATTAAGGGATAGATGTATCACCGAAACATAAATCAGTATTAAGAGGATGATTCGAAACACTACTAGTATGAGGTTGTTGATATACGTTTTGTGATGAAAACTAAGGCAGTTCATGCACTTGCGCACAAATATATATAATCATTATGAGAAATACACTTCAAATCCGGAGAAAATCATTGTCCTTGAACGCATCAGAGAAGAAAATTGCCTCTGCAACAACTCCTGCAAATGAAGAAAGTTATGGTTGCATTGATTCACATATCATTATTACCATTCTGTGCGATTTCTGATAAAAGTCCTTGACTGGAAAAGGTCAATTCCAGGTACTCTTTTCCAGTATCGAAGGAAAAAAAATCTCAGGTAATTACTCCCATCGCTCAAATATCTGGATGATGCAAATGGGATGATTAATGCGAATATGAGAATACAACCACTTGAATGGTGTTCAGAGGGACTTTTAAAGAGTAAAGAGGGGATGAAGGGGTATCGTGAAGGAATGATTGGCATATCATCGAGGATGACTCTTTCATTCTTACCAGTTAACTCCTTTAAATGAAAAAAAAGTAATCAACCATCCATTGATGAACGATAATTAGGAGTATCGCGACAGTTTAGGTAAGGGCCCGAGTAGCACTCCGAAAAAAATATTGTTGAAAATATTTTTTTCGGGGGGTAAGGGAGAAAAATTTGTAGAATTGGGGGAAATTACACTGGTTTTGTCAGAAAGAGTGAATGACTACGATTCTGAAGCATAATTTGACCCTATCAACAAGTCTCAAAATCAGAAGGCCACCTCTCTTACGAGTTATGAAATCTTTCTTTCTTTTCTGTCATACTTTCCTTATTAACTTTGTTGTATTAGATTCTGTTCTCCAACTCAACTTCGAAATTTATTCAAACAGTGCCAGAGCGACTTTCATATAATAAAGACAGCTTTGCCTGGAAAAATACGCCATCATGAGGTTGAAATCTTATTTAAACATCAGTCGGATCAGGACGATTTGAGAAAAGAAGGTCAGCTAACATCATACCTAATGGCATTGGTCTCAGTTTTCAGGATTTTAGATTCCCTGCATGGAACAGAATTTGTTGAAAGAGATGTGCAGTAATATGAATAAGTTAGAGAAAACTGAGAAAAGTCACGTGAAACAATCATCCTCTAATTTCTGCCATGATCCAATAGTAATGAGATAAGATATTCATTTCTATTCTCTTGCCACTTGAACATTAAGGCCCCGTTGCATAAAACTTGTCAGCAGTAACAACTGCCTCTTTTCTATGACAAATTTGCTCTCAGCCAATCAGATGTAAGGATTTCAGTAGCTTATA
This sequence comes from Echinometra lucunter, assembly GCA_029962745.1. NCBI lineage: Eukaryota > Metazoa > Echinodermata > Echinoidea > Camarodonta > Echinometridae > Echinometra > Echinometra lucunter. Next base: position 39,479,131 of record CM057153.1, read on the forward strand.
ACAGTTATTGCAACTTGTTATTGATAACAAGTTTTATGAAACGGGGCCCAGGATAGCCATTAAGCAATGTGATGGAGATATCATTATAGGGCCGCCAACTCCATTACCAAAATATGATCTTACTGTATTTGTGAAAGTAATAAACGGAATTAACCTTTCTATATGAAAAGGAAATGAAATGGTATTAAAGGGACGCTTTTTTGATGTGTAAATAGTGTCATTGTGTATTTAAGAGGAACTAAATTTGTTATTTTTTATCATTCTGTCCAAATCGAGAGACAAACGACTGATTCCATTCGCCAAACTTTGACACAAAATAATTTGCACGTTAAACCACTCTCTTTGTGGAGCAGATCATCATCCCAATAGTAAAGAAGAAATCGCTTAAACATGCTTATACACGTTGAGCAATGCACATGATTATGCCACATCGGTATTATATTTTGTATTTTGTTATCATTGACAGGTGTCTTTTTGTAGATATTACAATTTGCTTCTATATGTACAGCCCATATAAAAGTTTGTTGCATATAGCGCATACAGAATTAAGTGTTAATTATTAAGCGCTATATCGAAAGTTATTGTTATTGTTATTATTATTGTATGCTTTATAAAGATAGTCTTTTTGTTATTATTTATTTTTTATTAGCCCCTCTACCGATATAAATTTAATTCTGCAAAAAATTAGTCAATTGTCCATCAACTTGACTGTTAAGAATGGTAATCATGATCCATGCCATACTAAATAGCATTTTGCAAAGGCATCGACTTTGTTTCGAACCCGGGACCTCGAATCTATAAGACCGCTGCTTTACTATTGACCCATCAAGCTTGCAAAATGGCTTCACCAACATCACATCGAATTTCCATGGGGTGGTGGGGGGGGGGGGGGGGTAACAATCCCAATGCTATGGAGAATTGAAAAACATCCTGATTGAGGTCTCTGATGTTGCACTCAGACGAGATCGTGATGATTGAACAGAACCGAGCCTTGAAGCATAACAATGAAACAAAGCAGGCACGCTACAGGTAGATACCTGATGGGATGCACACTAAACAGGGATTAGTCCGTTGATGAGAAGTATTGGATATCTTCAAGGCATGATCGATGGATATCTAACCATCCCTATTCAGTCACGTTCTGATCTCATTTTTTTGTGTGTGTGTCATCCACTATTTGTTGGCCCTCGAGATGAAATCCATCCAAGGTCTAAATGATGTGATCTCTAACGTTGCCTCTTTGAAGAAGCACTTGGACATGAAAAGAATGTCTGAAGTGTTCTAAATTGATGCGCACCTGTCGTTGTCATTGATTATTGGAATGTTTCCCTCCTCTGAACATGAGAGTTAAAAGGCCCGATGTTACATTCCATAAAAAGTAGAAGTGCTTATTGATTTGAAACAAAGAAAAGTTCAAGTAACATTCTTGAAAATTGAAAAAGTTGAATAAAGGGTTAAAACATGGTGTACACTGAATAAATGGTGGTTTGCAAAGGATGTTCTAATGGAAGAGATACTTGTGCTTCCTTTGGAATTTGCAAACCACATTTAATAGAATTATATTCAAATTATGATTTTGTTCAGTGTACCATTCAAATGGTTCACCATGAAGATGAAATTGACGTGGTAGCTGAAAACCCTTACTGAACAATTATTATCAATCTTTGTAAAATGTGAACAAACGCATCTATCGTAAAGTTTTATTCTGTGCCTCTAGAAATGCAATTACATCTGTTTGATTCTCTCAGGACCCACCTGTTTACCTCCGTGAAGCTAATCCATTTTTTTTTTTCATTAAGGAGAATCCAATCGCTTTTAAGGACCTATGGTAAGGAGGTTATTGTCAATGTCGATCTTGCTAATGGCGTCTGCAAAGATTTCCGAACTGAACCCACATTGTGGGGTTACTTGTCTCACAAGAAAACGTTTCCTGACTCGAGCACATGCCCACTGCTGGTTTTTTAATTCACTGGAGAACTGCTTTCGAAGAAGGTGTGCATCATACAAATTAAACAGTGGCCTTGGTTGGACGTTTTACATGTCTTGGGAATCATATTTGCACGGCAGGGAATATAACTACACATTGAAAGGAATTACCGTAGAGTCTTGTGGATTTACGGATACCATTTCTTTGTTGCATTTGTCAATTAAGATAATCTAAAACCATTAAACATTCATCCTCTTTTTGCAGAAAGAAAGATCAGTTTTGACTTTGAATTTACTGAAATGGCAAGATACACAGACCGGGGAAGGAGAGAACGGGGTGTCATCAGTGGGTGATAATTCTTGTGGCGAGTGCAGTTGCATTTCACCACTTTGGAAATAAAGTTAGTGTTCCATGGAGCTAATAATTTTATTTAATATATTCGTTGTAGTTCTTTCTCAGTCCTGAAGATTAGAAACGCCCCTTTTCCATTTTTTTTTTCTGCTTGCGTTCTTCAAGTCAGATGGGAAGTAGATTAAACTTTTTTGCATACATTTACCATTGTAAGGTGAAGACAATAATAAACCCGCAAGATAAAAAAATGTCGATTTCCTAAACTAGAAAATAGGATGTCTCATCACTCCTTTGAACGACATTACACGGTTACACATCTACTTGTCATTCTGCACGTCATTCCCGTTGTACTTTTGGGGGTATTCTCTGTCTAGACTCTGTAAGCTGTTCATCTTACTTGACAAGAAAAGATGTATGTTCAATATCATAATTATGCACCAAAGCTTTGTCATAATCTTTTAAAACCACTGTTTCATTAGTGTACTGGGAACAATACTTGTACTCCTTTATACCATTAAAGGCAAGTCTTACAGTTTCTATTTTTGAAAATGAATACAGATGTATCGCCCAAGTTTGAAATTCAAAGGTTTATTCTCAAATGAAATGGATGTTTTTATATAAATTTAACCAGTTGCGCTTATCAATTTGCCCATTCCTGTAGGGCGAAGGGTTTAAAAAAACAACTAGTACATGCGGTAAATGATGAATAGATAGTGACTGGATGTTAGTGAATGATTTCCCACGACTGAAAATAAAACTACATTGTTTCATAGAACACTTTTAAAAGCTTACTACTGTCACAAGCAAATTGAAAAGAAGGTTATCACTTTGTTGGAGATACTGCACTAAAACTAGTCTGAATAGTTTCTAAAATTCTTCTTTTTGAATAGACTGGGATGTGTGTATTGTCGTTGTAGCTTACCACTGGCAATTTTCAGGAAATGCTTCTTCAAAATATTCACTTCGCGTCTGGTGTTTTTGAAATGAAGAGAAGCATACCCCCTAGGATTGAACATTGTCGTCCCTTCCCAACTTTAAAGATGCAAATTTATTGCAAGTGACCTACAAATAAGTATGTGAATGCCACCTTATGTGCATATGTTGTGGGAGGTGGCTAAAAAAATAGACAGGAGGCCTGCCTAAAGCACCCTTCCCAACGGATCCACCATAGGAATTTGCGTCGGTTTGAAAGGCTTAGTCTACAGAGACATATGTGAATTCTCACTAATGCTTTTTATAGTTTGATGCTTCTAAAGTTTTTATTGAAATGGTAAGGAATCTATAAATTTCTCTTTTTAGTGCTTTTCTTTAATATAAGATGTGGTCGAGGGATTCGTGCCGAAGGATGAAAATTAAGGCAGCCCACATTATCATGATCATAATTAATCGATTTCTCTGGATGGAAACGCGGCACATAGAAAAATATAGGATCTGCAATGAATACAATTAATTCTTTATTAATTGAAAAAAAAAACAGAAGTGAACTGACATGAATTTCGAACTTAAATAAATATTCACTCCTTAAATGTTAATGAATCCCAGTCTAGATATTAAGCTCACAGTACTTCTTTTCTTTCTTAATTTTGTAGTTTAAGTTAACTTAACCCGTAGTCTCGTCATTTAATTTTGTTTCTGTTTATTAACTGAATAGAATATACAGGTAAAATGTCTATAAGGCTTGGGGCGGTAGAGATAATTGCACGAATGTAATCAGCACTGCAACACAGTTTCCACTGGGTCTCTCCATTCGAACAAGGATACTTACATCTGGGCCCCGTTTCATAAAACTTGTTATCGATAACAAGTTGCAATAACTGTTATAAGCTACTGAAAACCTTACATCTGATTGGCTGAGAGAAAATTTATCATAGAAATGTGGCAGTTGTTACCGATAACAAGTTATATGAAACTGGGCCCAGGATTGTTAACTATTGCGCGTACACTGTCTTTCCACATCTCGCTACACTGTATCACTGGATGTGCAATCAGTGTGTTAAAGATAAAAGTGTTTCAAATCTATGTGGTGATCTCATTGTGGTGTGCAATTAAATGACTCTATCATGGTAATAAATATGTAACGCTGAGTTATGCGGTGTTACATAAAAACAGTATGGATGATGTGTTCAACTGCATCACAAAGGGTATTCTAAATCCTCTATGTCACACTCGCTATGTACAACCTGTGATTTTCCTTCAATCACATCATCAATGGACCCCATGGAAGAACAGAGTAATTTATGTTAATGAATCTGAAATGGGCTATCCTTTCGATTATTTTATCTATTCGACATATTTGCAATTCATTTTATTTATTTCAATTGATGTCATCTATGTTATTTACTTATGTTATATATTTATGTATTGTGTTTTTAATAATCGGAAAATAAATAAACAAACAAACAAACAATCCTCATAATAAATGGACATGTGTCACATACTTTGAGAACCAAATGAAAACACCATATTCAATACTTGGAAGTTTTTCGAACCCGTAGTTACTCTGTTTAAGTCTCTCCTTCCTAGAAGAGTAAATCACAAGGAAAAGATTCATACAATACACAAAATAATTATCTTTAGTTGATATTACATGCTCAGCTCCAATCATAAACTTGATTAAAGTACTAACTATCATCAGGCAGCCTTCGCAATTGCATCTTGCTTCAAGCAAAATGTTACAGAAAGGCATTGTACGCGCGCATGCAGTTTCAGATCTTTCACAGAGCACATGAAATAGTAACCATATCTACATCTGTAAATTGATTGTTCTCTAACGTTACTCTTCTGGCAAGGATGTGACTTTTGCATCACCCCCTATGATTAAATGTTCGACGTGTAATCTGATTTCCACGGTTTGCACAAAGCCGCAGAATATTAATTCTGTTGATGGTCGTCAAAAACCTCTCTTCGTACCCACCCACCTACCTAACACTCCCTTGGATAACTCCCATGCCAACGATATAAGATCACACATGAAAAGTGCTGCTGTAAGAAATGAGCAATTACAATAATATGCCCGAAGAATTGTAACGTATCTGTTTGAGGGTTAAGAAGTCTTCTCATATCTGGAATCCGACACCACGAGCCAGTGTAATCAAGCACACATTCCTAAAGCTATGTTGTTTACTGGACAAGTTTAAAGCGGATATATGGGGCATGTAAGCGAATCTGATGTGAAAATAAAACACCGGCAATATCAGTATCTCTGTCATTAATAACAGAGGTGTGACAGGAATAGGTCGTATGAAAAATACTAGGTGTTTGATTATTGAAAATGCCTTTTCCGCATGTTAGGCAATCTTTTTCATCTCTCGGTGTGAAACTAGTCCATCCCCCTTTATTTTCATGTAAATCAGGTGAGAGAAAAAAAAGAGGTATTGTTTACTATAATTCAAAAGGTCAGAAAGAAAAGGAGTTGAAAGGGGGCTTTCCCCAGTTTTTTTTTTTCTTTTTTAACATGAAAAAAACGTTTTCCGAATAGCCAACAAAAAAAAGAAAAAGAAAAAGAAAAGGCAATTACACTTAAGGGTATTAAAGGTAGGCTTGCACTGACAGCTCTTTTTTATACCTTGGGAAATGCAATGACGCAAGATCCATTTTTAGTGTTTTGGCAAAACATGATAGCCAGAAAATGATATAAAGAATATGATATTACACAGACACACAGACCCAAATCCACACACGCGCGCATATATATATATATATATATATATACATTAACATCTTTTTGTCACACCATGGGCACTGACGAAGAGTGTGACTTCGCCTTTCATTTTTGAGAGCTATGCTCCGTTTTCTTTTAAAATCTATGATTTCATTTTTTGATGGCATTCTACTACCAACTCTGATCCTTTTATTATCTAGATGCCAAGCAGACTAATTTTTAATTATGTATATATATATATATATATATGAGACAATTGAGAGAATAATAGCGTAGCATGAATCAAAGTTCCCCAGAGCTGTCCTATCATTTTGGAAATTTTGCAAAGGTTGAAAAAATGTCTCCGCCGGGAATCGAACCCGGGCCTTTGGCTATGAACGCCAATACCTTAACCACTAGTCCACGGAGACGGGCCAGTGGTTTCGGCGACTCCAAATTCGCTTAACCGACAGACTGACAAATCTTCAACACTCACTAATTAATTCCTTTGTCGGTGGCAGATGAGTTTCGAACAACGACCTGCCGTACATCTCAACCTTTGCAAAATTTCCAAAATGGTAGGACAGCTCTGGGGAACTTTGATTCATGCTACGCTATTATTCTCTCAATTGTCTCACATGTATTTATTTCCACGAGAGCTGCCAAAGCTGTTGTATCTGTTATCTGATCAAATATATATACTTCACCTGAAGAGAATTAAATCGAAAGCCCTTGTGAAGTACAAACCATGTTACACTGTGTATTCCATATATTGTTGTGAATCTTCTCTATTTTTTCTGATATTCTAACTCTGCATCTCGTCGGACCTTTTGGACCCTTTGATATATACATACATTTACAAATTCTGTATAATTATATATTATCTTTGTTTAGCCATTATTTTCAGTTCAGTTCAGTTCGAATACATACTTTATTTCCAATTATTCAAATAAACATCAAAATAATGAAACAGCAAATTGACATTCATGATATTGATAACAAAATATGACATAATATACAATCATAGTAATTACATAAATAATTGGAGGACACATCTCTAAAAGCAAAATCTTGGGTTGAGGGTGCCCTAGGACATAATGAATATGTATAATTATGAAAAAGTATATTTTAAAAAAACATGAAAAAGAAGAGACCACAAAATTTTTTTTTGCAAATTATCTATTTAACAATTAATATAAAATTGATGGATATACTGTATAATCATTATGTAATTTGTTTTGAAAATAAAGAACACTGTGGAAGGGGGGGGGGGGGGAATTAGATAAGCATAATACACGAACGTATAGACCAATGCCACAATGCGAGAGGGCAGCAGACTGGTCGACATACTGCGGTGTGCGCCCCCAACTTTTATAGTACACAAGTCAATAGCGCGTTATGTACATTCGTTCGATTTTTTTCCTATTTGACCAATATATCCAGATTTCATTTAATGTTTGCAATGAGGAATAATCAGGGAAGTTCAGGTCACAGCTGTGCGGTGCTCAATACCACAATAATTGGAGAAAGTTTAAAAACTGGAAGCTAACTGAGTGCGAAATTTACTCGCCTTTGACTCATGAAGCCTGTTTGTGTGAGAAGCCGTACTCCCTACACAGGTTTCCGTAAGGAATGTGAAGGAATTCGTCGCCAGTGGGTAAAAAACCATCTACAGAAAGGACTTTGAAGTCAAGAAAAATTATCATTCTGTAGTTTGGCGTAAAATTTAATGAGTGACAACATGTAGACAAGGTAAGATTTAGGGCTCCCGTTTACTGCGGCCAGTGCAGTACCGCTAGTGCGACAGTGCAAGCAGCACGGGCTTCCATGCTGGCGAACGAACTTTTACTGACAAAACTAAGGGGAAAAAGCAATGAAAGTGCAAAAATACATCATACCTTCATCTGTCAGATATGGCCATTGTCTTACCTCATCTACCCATGTATCCATGCTTTATTTTATTGATCTAGAATAAAGTAAATGGAACAATATCAGGCATATCTCATATCTTTCATTGATTTTGTACACAGAGCCAATCGCTGTCAACGCGCTTGCACACCACAGCTATCGCGTCGCCGATAGAGGGCCAAATACATAAATCGGAGGTGGAATTGGTTTATATAATCAGTCGACAGAAACGGACGCGATTTTTTTTTCTTTTTACGTACTTTTTAACCCAGGAGCATGCGCACATGGTCATTCCCTCAGACCTCATGAATATCTATCTCATGTCTGAGAAGTAAGACTCGCAATAATTGCCGGGTTTAAATTTCTAGGGGCACCCATTGCAGCGTCAACTGCTTGTGGCGCAGTGGTTAAAGCGACCATGGAGCACTCGGTAAAATAGTCAAAGGTTCGAATCCTTTTTTTTCCGTATTAAAATAAAATTGATATCAACGGCGTTTATTCCGTAGACAAATAGTTGAAGCATTTTTCAATCAAGTCGCTTTTACACGCTCTCCGTTTGCCACCCTCACGTCCAGGTCTCGCCAGGGACAATAAAGTGCGGTTTTCACGGGGCACGCGAACGATTTGCGAAGGATGCGAATGTCGAAAAAATGGCAAAGTCCAACATTTTATATGCTCCAAAAGTTCGCCGAACATGCCCGGGGGTTCGGAAGCGTCGCCAATTGTTCTTTTTTGTTCGGCAGAATTTCAAAAAAAGTTTGAAATTTTTGCGAACGGTTCCCGCATCCCTCGAACATAATAACTGACAACGCTTCCGAACCTCCGCCCAAGTTTGGAGAATTTTCAAAGCATGCAATTTCTTCGATATTCGCATCCTTCGCAAAATTCGCGTGCCTGTGAAAACCGCACTTAAGTTCGTAGGAAAAAAAAATCGTGAACCGGACGGCTGCTGAACATGTCCGAGAGCGAAGCCTTTCCGTCGTTTCGATTACGTTTCTAATCCATTTGCATATGATTCTCTTCAGACAATAAAGACTATTTTCTCTTAAAACAACCATTTGCCTCTTGTACATTTCCTGAACGAATAAAATGAATTTTAATTGATCCCCTACATGTAAGAATGATAAATAATACATGAATACAGCTAAGTTTCACCTTGTATTCGTGTGCATAAGCAACCTGATCTTACTTCATTATTCAAACTACTTCAATTTGTTCCTTTTTTCTACGATGCATGTTCATTCAGACACTTGGCGGAAACACTGATACTCAACCATTGCCATCTTTTAAAGGGTGACTACTTGCTTAATTCGTTATAGAGAGAGGGACAGAAGAGCATTAACTCACATAATGCCTATCTGGCTCTCACCAGATGAGTTCAGTCAAGAAGTTCTGTATATATATACATATATATGAATGATAGTATGGGCCTGAAAGTGTCCGGTAACAAGTGCCTTCGATGTCCCCTCGACTTAGAGCATGAGCGTCAATCGGTAGTAGGGGTAGGGGGGTGGACAGGGGGACACATCCCCAAAAGATATTAAGGGAGACACAATAGGGTGTATTCCTCAAATTATGGAAGTCTTTTATTTAGTGTAATATCTTTTCAGAGATTTTTTCTGGTAAAAAGAAAGCAGAAAAGCCAAGGACCTTTTTTCTTTTCTTGTCATTGAATTTTGGAGATAAAAGGAGACATCCGAAGGAAATGTGTCCCATGCACGGAATTTACTGGACACTTTTGTTAGAAAAAAAACTGTAGTTGTAATCTAATGTTTGTAAACCTAATGGCATCTGTGCAGATTAAAACTTCACTCACTTGTTGTTACGGAAACGAGAACCCTTCAGGTACTTTTAAGTGATGTTTGATTAATCCAAACGCCTCCAGAGTCAGGTGACTCTAAATTTCATCCACTCTCAAAGTGGAAGTACACTAATCATATCTTCTACATCTGACTGACACAGTTTGGTCGTTGGGAAAGCGCTACATCTGTATATAGTTCGCGCAGAGCGTTACTGCCATTATATGATATGATACTGCAAACTGATTGCACGTTTAAAAGTCTATTTAATTATCTCTTCTGTGGATTTTTTTTTTCATCGTTCAAGAAAGGTGAAAGCTTTATTTTCCGACACAAGAGAAGAGTACTGATGATAAAGTTAACCAAAGATGATGTAATCTTCGTGTGAAAAATTATTCCTTCTTTGCTAAATGTTTAAATTAAATTATGTTTATGATATTACATTTCAAGGCCTGATACTACCTTGTGATTAATTTCCATGTGTACCTTCTTGTTTACAAATTGATATTATAATTGTCATCGGTCTCTTTTTATAAGTACTACTTGATATTTTGGAGTAAGAAATGAAAAAAAGTTATATTGTTTAAAGTTCATCCCACGGGCAGTGCTTAATAATCATTTAGAGAACATGCAGGCATATCGGCTTTTTGCTTGAGGATTTAAAATTGGATTATTTTTCTTTTTATCGCGGGTTTTGTAACTCGCTTAGAGGCAAATGTTCCAATATCCTACAAACAGACAAATGACATGAAACATTCAATTCCGTGTTGTTGTTTTTTTATTGTCTTGATGTTCCAGATCAAATGAATCCATTTATGTCCTAGCTCTCCAAAATACTTAGAAAATTGCTAGGTTTAAGGCAATGGAACTATAGAACAGATGATCTGAATTTATTTGAACTTTGTCTTCTCCGTAGGGATAAAGAGATTTTGGTAAGAATATGGAATCGATTATTGCTGCTGTAAAAAATGGGTGCTGCCACTTATGTGGCGGCGGCAAAAGATTAGGGCTCTGATTTTAAGGGTTTTGGGTTGCATTCGAGTGTTGGGTTAGGGAAGTTGTGATAAGGGGTAAGGTTAGGTATAGTGTATAATCTATGTTGAAGTAAGCAAAGTTCGGTTAGCTTGAGATCTTTAAGGTGGAGCAATTGTCGCCGGAGAATTCTGCTGTAATTCTGAGAGTACTCTGCGCCGTGAACACATTAGTGATCTACTTTGTTTCCATCATCAATCATCTGTTACTCGCAAAGGTGTAGAAAAATACTGAATTGGTTATCGAGTAAAAATCGAGAAGAGGGAGAAATCAAAGACGGACTTACTGACAATGCTTTCCTTTTAAAAATTCATATGAAGGTGAAAACTGAGATATAAACAACCGGTAGGAAGGGGTAATCCTATCCTAAAAGGACCTGTTTTTCAATACTGAGAGGCAGTTTAACGGAACAAAGATGAGCAAATAATCCTAAATATATCTGGTCCTAACACGACCCCGCTTAAGTTGAGCACAAATCCCGGACAATTTCAATTCAATTTCAATTCATTCAATTTCAATTTATTGTCTTTCGAAATTCATTTTGCTCACATTTTACAGACAAAATACTCTCATACACAAACAAATGACATAAACATGATAGAAATTCTCCAGAATGTTGTTACTATAAAACATTATAAACATTGCGTGTGGTTTCCAAAGCAACCCCTCCCCTCCCCCCCCCCCCCCCGATAGGGAGTTCACAAGAGGTAAAAAGATGACAAAGCATTACATTATATAACATGTATTCTTTGGCATTGGACCCATGCAAATGTCTTCATTCATAGCGAACAAGAAAGGTGAAAATTACCCTGTAGTAGGTTCTTTAATGTGTTATCATACAGTCAAAGCCCTTTGCCTCGGGTGGGGGGTACAATTAAATTCTATCGCAAGCACGCGGGGACATGATAAATGGAATACCCACGGCATACCCTCTGAAATCTGTATTATCTACACTGTTCTAAGGAATAGAAATATGAGAAGAATGCTGGGAAGGCTTTGGTGAAAACAAGAACTCCTGTGTCAAGCCATGGTGATCAAAGGACGATCTTTTCGACTGCGATTAAGGCGTTTAAGATAAAAGTTATTTAAAGTGAAAGACATAGAATGACTTTCTAGATTAATGCTCGAAAATGCAATCAAAATGATTGTTAATGTAATTTAGGAAAATTAAGGAAAATTAATTGAGCTTTTACTATCGTTTAGGTTTTAAAAGCATGTAGCAGTACATAAGATTTACGGTCATTGTCTAAAAGCAAGAAAACAGTTTTATGTTCTTTAGTTATGCAGTGAAAAGCACTTTCGCTTAGTTTTCTTTTCTTTTCCAGAGCCACGAATGCATTGTACCTTTGACAACGCCCGCAGCCATAACAATAAAAAACGATCAATAATCATTGCAGAGAAACGATCATTATTTATCCAAAACAGGTGTTCGTAGTTCACTGGCATGTCTTCTTTGACATACACTGAAAAACACAATACAGATGATGAGAATTTGCACCATTTTGTCTGATACGAATATTTCTGTATGGATGCTTGTAATAATCATGAAATATCTTCTCTCGTCAAGCATCATCGGCTGTTGCGAGTTAATGGTCACATGCTGTTCATGGCTTCACGAGGAAAACTCAAGTTTTTTTTCGAAAAACATGACTGTGAAATTAACAAAAATACCATTTAAACACGATTATCTCGCTTCATGCCAAGAAGTAACTCTTGAATAAAATCCTTCAATAATGATAAATAAAACATGTGAATATTAAGTATATTATTGTGTGACTTATACAATACACTGTGCGCAGTAATAATAATAATAACTCTTATTTACGAGGGTAGCCACTCCAGCTATCAGCTGATCTTCCAGTGGGCCCTGCATAACATAATATGTTATTATTATACAAAACAGACTAAAAAAGAGTCTATGTTCTTCTAGTAGGTACATGGATTTAGGTATTATGACCTGATGAGCTCTTATATAAAATCTTAAGAAGAAAAAAACATAAAACATACAAAACAATTTTTTAAAAATCACGATTTCTTATCAAAAGGGTTATACACTGAAATTTGAAAATACTCTTGAATTAATTCAAAGTCAGTGATTTTAGTATACCTGTTTGCTTCTTCATAGTCTTATTCCGTTTTGGCCTTCTCTTTTCTTTCTCTTTCTCTCTATACTTTGACTGATAAATCATTACACATCTCACTTCGACAAGGTTTACTGCACATAGCATGCCCTTCCCATCCCGTGTCATCACAGAGTTAGCACATGTTTTTATATTTCTATAGGTGAGGTTGGACAAATTGTTTTTACTTTATTTCCTGCACGTACTCTGGTCCATTAGCCAGCACTTAACATACTTAAGAAACCCTCTTTCGTGCTGTCGCGTTTCTGTGATAATAATTTTCTTTTTTCTTTATCTTGTCAAAATGGTCAAGATAGCAAGTGACTGACCACTTCACACTCCGTCTTTGAAATCCTTATCTATCCATGATCTTTTCTCTCATCGTCCCTGTCCACACTTATCATTATATTCTATTACCTCTATTTCTTTCTCCCCCGTTTCAGACACACATATGCCCATTCACCCACCTTCCCTCACACACATCCTTAACACGCAACATCAGTCAAACGCACACCCCAGCTCGTGCGCACAGTGTTACACCCACACCCACACACCCACGCAAATCTCACCCTCAGTTATCCCGCTCTCTTTTTCTATCTCCCTATCTTCCAGTCGTTTTCTCTCATTGTTATGAGTCTTTCGACTACCACTTTCGCTATATCTAATTTCAATAGTTTCTAGCACGCCTCGATCATTATCAATTTATTCGTCAAATGAGAACATCTACTTTCAGTATTTCTTCCTTCAATGTGTTATAGCTGAGATGTATTCTATTTCCTGTCCATTCCAATAACTTATCTTTGTATCTCTTCTGTCACTCTCATTTCCTTCATTTCTGAGCTATGTTTGTAAATATCTTTGTTCTCTTTGTCTAGCTATTCATTCTCCTCACACTCAACCCCCCCCCCCTCCAACACGCATCCAACGCACACTTCCTCTCTCTTCTTAAATTCCATACAATTCTTCGCTTAATCATGTTAATGGGTGAAATGTATTAAAAATCATTCATTCAAGAATGAAACAGTTTTCTATTATTTCATTTAATTTCACTCAGCATTCATACTCGTTTCGGTCAAGGAATATCACAGTCACTATATAGTATACAGCGCCTTTGTGAATATTTCGGGCTTCTGCTTGCAGGGCTATATAGTGATCACTTAAAGAAATCCGATGAAATGAAATTTTTTTCAACTCTTTTCATCATCAAATGCTAAACATAGTATTAATGAAGACTTTAAAAAAAAGTAGTCCATGCATCGCCCAATGATCACTCTTTTTTACAACAGAGTTTTCATAGCTGTACATGCAGGCAGGTTTTTTTTTTCTTCAAACATAAAAATTTACTTTCTTACGTCGTCAGTTATAGAAGAATATTACATCACAGAATTTGTCGCTTTGGCGATATCCCCCACAATATTCGCGGTTTAGTCAGAATTGTCATGATTTCGTAAATCCTTTCTTTGATTCTTTAAGAAGAAG
>CM057153.1:39493886-39607027 GCA_029962745.1 Echinometra lucunter
TTCAAATAATATTTCTAAAGCCTCCAACGCGACAACTTTATATAGAACACTGATACCCAGTGGATTTATATCTTGTGAAAGTAATTATCCACGCAAGTTTAACTGGCTTACCCTTTACTTCAAACTGGATCACAGGTCATCATTCTTTTTTGAGAATTTCTGGAGACAGTCTTCGCGTGCAGATAGAATGTACAGAAATTCAGTAGGGATATAATGCTCGGTTAACTAATTCGAAGCAGCCAGAAAAGGTAACCCTAACGGAAAACCGTATTAAAAACGTCGAGTTCATTGGTATAAAGACCCTCATGAAAATATCAGATGACTGTTTGACATGACATCAGAAACGTTCATTGTCTCAGTTCAACCCGTCCAGTATAATTACTAGGTGGAATTTAAAAAAAGAAACACGAGTTTCTGGCGACTGATATACATAAAAAGTTTGAAGTGTAGCTTCCGTGAATATTTGCATACATTAAACGATATTTTTCCTGCTGGGGCAGATTAGAAAGCAACTGAGTAAACAATTCGCTCTGTATACAATACCATCGATGCCAATCTTATACAGAATCTACTTTGAACGCTTTACACTTAAAACATTAAACAAATATGTATACATACACTGACTTCCATCTAGGAACTCTTCATCCAAGCTTGTGGAATGAACCATTTCGAGCTTTTCGTATCAATTAATGTTTTCTTTTCTTTTTCTTTCTCTTCTTTCTTTCTTCTTTCTTTCTTTCTTTCTTTACTTTTCCTTTTCTCTTTCCTTTAACGTTTTTCTTTCGTTCCAATTTATTCTTTTTTCTTATTTTGTTAGTTCCGACGCTTTCTTTCTTTTTTCTGTTTTCTTTTCTTTCTTTTCTGACAACTTTCCAATCTTTCCGCTTCCCCTCTCTCTCTCCTCCTCCCTCATTTTCTTCCCTTTCCCCATTCTATTTTTCTTTTTCTTGGTGTATCTGTGCCGTTATGTCTCACTTTGTAAACTCCTTTCAAAGTAAACTCCATCATGTGGAAATAAATACGATAAAATAAAATCAAATCAAATCAAAATTCATTAAAATGGAATCAGAAAAGGCGTTCTTCCGCAAAAAAAGATAATAAATGAAAAGTACCATTCTGAAGTAATTAAGCTAAAAAAGTCACCATAGGCATTTTTTATGGAAAAAGGGGTTATTTCAAAATCACCCGAGGGCTTCCATTATTCCAAAGACAGGAGCGGGTATAAGTTTTTCCAAGCCTTATTTAGATACACACATGTAGTTGCAGATAAGATTTCAGATTAAGCGAGGAATCTTGCCTTAGCTAGGCTATGTCAGATTGGAAGTATAAACTGTCGTGAGGGTAAGTAGGAATTATGTGGGATACACTGGGATTTCAACAGAATCCAAGCAGATGTTTAGAATAACTTGTTTTGCTTATGGTATAGGGTTATGCTATGCTACATCCGTATCATTACATGTATGTGCATATGAAATTATAAACTTTTTTTTTTCCAAATATGAAAGGGAGTATGGTAGGCCAAATATATTAAGGGATGATGTATCACCGAAACATAAATCAGTATTAAGAGGATGATTCGAAACACTATAGTATGAGGTTGTTGATATACGTTTTGTGATGAAAACTATGCAGTTCATGCACTTGCGCACAAATATATATAATCATTATGAGAAATACACTTCAAATCCGGAGAAAATCATTGTCCTTGAACGCATCAGAGAAGAAAATGCCTCTGCAACAACTCCTGCAAATGAAGAAAGTTATGGTTGCATTGATTCACATATCATTATTACATTCTGTGCGATTTCTGATAAAAGTCCTTGACTGGAAAAGGTCAATTCCAGGTACTCTTTTCCAGTATCGAAGGAAAAAAAATCTCAGGTAATTACTCTCATCGCTCAAATATATGGATGATGCAATGGGATGATTAATGCGATATGATAATCCAAACCAATTGAATGGTGTTCAAGAGGGACTTTTAAAGAGTAAGAGGGGATGAAGGGGTATCGTGAAGGAATGATTGGCATATCATCGAGGATGACTCTTTCATTCTTACCAAGTTAACTCCTTTAAATGAAAAAAAAGTAATCAACCATCCATTGATGAACGATAATTAGGAGTATCGCGACAGTTTAGGTAAGGGCCCGAGTAGCACTCCGAAAAAATATTGTTGAAAATATTTTTTTCGGGGGGTAAGGGAGAAAAATTTGTAGAATTGGGGGAAATTACACTGGTTTTGTCAGAAAGAGTGAATGACTACGATTCTGAAGCATAATTTGACCCTATCAACAAGTCTCAAAATCAGAAGGCCACCTCTCTTACGAGTTATGAAATCTTTCTTCTTTTCTGTCATCACTTTCCTTATTAACTTTGTTGTATTAGATTCTGTTCTCCAACTCAACTTCGAAATTTATTCAACAGTCCAGAGCGACTTTCATATAATAAAGACAGCTTTGCCTGGAAAACTACGCCATCATGAGGTTGAAATCTTATTTAAATACATCAGTCGATCAGGACGATTTGAGGAAAAGAAGGTCAGCTAACATCATACCTAATTGGCATTGGTCTCAGTTTTCAGGATTTTAGATTCCCTGCATGGAACCGAATTTGTTGAAAGAGATGGCAGTAATATGAATAAGTTAGAGAAAACTGAGAAAAGTCACGTGAAACAATCATCCTCTAATTTCTGCCATGATCCAATAGTAATGATGATAAGATATTCATTTCTATTCTCTTGCCACTTGAACATTAAGGCCCCGTTGCATAAAACTTGTCAGCAGTAACAACTGCCTCTTTTCTATGATCAAATTTGCTCTCAGCCAATCAGATGTAAGGATTTCAGTAGCTTATAACAGTTATTTGCAAACTTGTTATTGATAACAAGTTTATGAAACGGGGCCCAGGATAGCCATTAAGCAATGTGATGGAGATATCATTTATAGGGCCGCCAACTCTCATTACCAATATGATCTTACGTATTTGTGAAAGTAATAAAACGGAATTAACCTTTCTATATGAAAAGGAAATGAAATGGTATTAAAGGGACGCTTTTTTGATGTGTAAATAGTGTCATTGTGTATTTAAGAGGAACTAAATTTGTTATTTTTATCATTCTGTCCAAATAGAGAGACAAACGACTGATTCCATTCGCCAAACTTTGACACAAAATAATTTGCACGTTAAACCACTCTCTTTGTGGAGCAGATCATCATCCCAATAGTAAAGAAGAAATCGCTTAAACATGCTATACACGTTGAGCAATGCACATGATTATGCCACATCGGTATTATATTTTGTATTTTGTTATCATTGACAGGTGTCTTTTTGTGATATTACAATTTGCTTCTATATGTACAGCCCATATAAAAGTTTGTTGCATATAGCGCATACAGAATTAAGTGTTAATTATTAAGCGCTATATCGAAAGTTATTGTTATTGTTATTATTATTGTATGCTTTATAAAGATAGTCTTTTGTTATTATTTATTTTTATTAGCCCCTCTACCGATATAAATTTAATTCTGCAAAAAATTAGTCAATTGTCCATCAACTTGAATGTTAAGAATGGTAATCATGATCCATGCCATACTAAATAGCATTTTGCAAAGGCATCGACTTTGTTTCGACCCGGGACCCTCGAATCTATAAGACCGCTGCTTTACTATTGACCCATCAAGCTTGCAAAATGGCTTCACCAACATCACAATCGAATTTCCATGGGGTGGTGGGGTGGGGGGGGTAACAATCCCAATGCTATGGAGAATTGAAAAACATCCTGATTGAGGTCTCTGATGTGCACTCAGACGAGATCGTGATGATTGAACAGAACCGAGCCTTGAAGCATAACAATGAAACAAAGCAGGCACGCTACAGGTAGATACCTGATGGGATGCACACTAAACAGGGATTAGTCCGTTGATGAGAAGTATTGGATATCTTCAAGGCATGATCGATGGATATCTAACCATCCCTATTCAGTCACGTTCTGATCTCATTTTTTTGTGTGTGTGTCATCCACTATTTGTTGGCCCTCGAGATGAAATCCATCCAAGGTCTAATGATGTGATCTCTAACGTTGCCTCTTTGAAGAAGCACTTGGACATGAAAAGAATGTCTGAAGTGTTCTAAATTGATGCGCACCTGTCGTTGTCATTGATTATTGGAATGTTTCCCTCCTCTGAACATGAGAGTTAAAAGGCCCGATGTTACATTCCATAAAAAGTAGAAGTGCTTATTGATTTGAAACAAAGAAAAGTTCAGTAACATTCTTGAAAATTGAAAAAGTTGAATAAAGGGTTAAACATGGTGTACACTGAATAAATGGTGGTTTGCAAAGGATGTTCTAATGGAAGAGATACTTGTGCTTCCTTTGGAATTTGCAAACCACATTAATAGAATTATATTCAAATTATGATTTTGTTCAGTGTACCATTCAAATGGTTCACCATGAAGATGAAATTGACGTGGTAGCTGAAAAACCCTTACTGAACAATTATTATCAATCTTTGTAAATGTGAACAAACGCATCTATCGTAAAGTTTTATTCTGTGCCTCTAGAAATGCAATTACATCTGTTTGATTCTCTCAGGACCCACCTGTTTACCTCCGTGAAGCTAATCCATTTTTTTTTTTCATTAAGGAGAATCCAATCGCTTTTAAGGACCTATGGTAAGGAGGTTATTGTCAATGTCGATCTTGCTAATGGCGTCTGCAAAGATTTCCGAACTGAAACCCACATTGTGGGGTTACTTGTCTCACAAGAAAACGTTTCCTGACTCGAGCACATGCCCACTGCTGGTTTTTTAATTCACTGGAGAACTGCTTTCGAAGAAGGTGTGCATCATACAAATTAACAGTGGCCTTGGTTGGACGTTTTACATGTCTTGGGAATCATATTTGCACGGCAGGGATATAACTACACATTGAAAGGAATTACCGTAGAGTCTTGTGGATTTACGGATACCATTTCTTTGTTGCATTTGTCAATTAAGATAATCTAAAACCATTAAACATTCATCCTCTTTTTGCAGAAAGAAGATCAGTTTTGACTTTGAATTTACTGAAATGGCAAGATACACAGACCGGGGAAGGAGAGAACGGGGTGTCATCAGTGGGTGATAATTCTTGTGCGAGTGCAGTTGCCATTTCACCACTTTGGAAATAAAGTTAGTGTTCCATGGAGCTAATAATTTTATTTAATATATTCGTTGTAGTTCTTTTCTCAGTCCTGAAGAGTTAAAACGCCCCTTTTCCATTTTTTTTTCTGCTTGCGTTCTTCAAGTCAGATGGGAAGTAGATTAAACTTTTTGCATACATTTACCATTGTAAGGTGAAGACAATAATAACCCGCAAGATAAAAAAATGTCGATTTCCTAAACTAGAAAATAGGATGTCTCATCACTCCTTTGAAACGACATTACACGGTTACACATCTACTTGTCATTCTGCACGTCATTCCCGTTGTACTTTTGGGGGTATTCTCTGTCTAGACTCTGTAAGCTGTTCATCTTACTTGACAAGAAAAGATGTATGTTCAATATCATAATTATGCACCAAAGCTTTGTCATAATCTTTTAAAACCACTGTTTCATTAGTGTACTGGGAACAATACTTGTACTCCTTTATACCATTAAAGGCAAGTCTTACAGTTTCTATTTTTGAAAATGAATACAGATGTATCGCCCAAGTTTGAAATTCAAAGGTTTATTCTCAAATGAAATGGATGTTTTTATATAAATTTAACCAGTTGCGCTTATCAATTTGCCCATTCCTGTAGGGCGAAGGGTTTAAAAAAACAACTAGTACATGCGGTAAATGATGAATAGATAGTGACTGGATGTAGTGAATGATTTCCCACGACTGAAAATAAAACTACATTGTTTCATAGAACACTTTAAAAGCTTACTACTGTCACAAGCAAATTGAAAAGAAGGTTATCACTTTGTTGGAGATACTGCACTAAAACTAGTCTGAATAGTTTCTAAAATTCTTCTTTTTGAATAGACTGGGATGTGTGTATTGTCGTTGTAGCTTACCACTGGCAATTTTCAGGAAATGCTTCTTCAAAATATTCACTTCGCGTCTGGTGTTTTTGAAATGAAGAGAAGCATACCCCCTAGGATTGAACATTGTCGTCCCTTCCCAACTTTAAAGATGCAAATTTATTGCAAGTGACCTACAAATAAGTATGTGAATGCCACCTTATGTGCATATGTTGTGGGAGGTGGGCTAAAAAAATAGACAGGAGGCCTGCCTAAAGCACCCTTCCCAACGGATCCACCATAGGAATTTGCGTCGGTTTGAAAGGCTTAGTCTACAGAGACATATGTGAATTCTCACTAATGCTTTTTATAGTTTGATGCTTCTAAAGTTTTTATTGAAATGGTAAGGAATCTATAAATTTCTCTTTTTAGTGCTTTTCTTTAATATAAGATGTGGTCGAGGGATTCGTGCCGAAGGATGAAAATTAAGGCAGCCCACATTATCATGATCATAATTAATCGATTTCTCTGGATGGAAACGCGGCACATAGAAAAATATAGGATCTGCAATGAATACAATTAATTCTTTATTAATTGAAAAAAAAAACAGAAGTGAACTGACATGAATTTCGAACTTAAATAAATATTCACTCCTTAAATGTTAATGAATCCCAGTCTAGATATTAAGCTCACAGTACTTCTTTTCTTTCTAATTTTGTAGTTTAAGTTAACTTAACCCGTAGTCTCGTCATTTAATTTTGTTTCTGTTTATTAACTGAATAGAATATACAGGTAAAATGTCTATAAGGCTTGGGGCGGTAGAGATAATTGCACGAATGTAATCAGCACTGCAACACAGTTTCCACTGGGTCTCTCCATTCGAACAAGGATACTTACATCTGGGCCCCGTTTCATAAAACTTGTTATCGATAACAAGTTGCAATAACTGTTATAAGCTACTGAAAACCTTACATCTGATTGGCTGAGAGAAAATTTATCATAGAAATGTGGCAGTTGTTACCGATAACAAGTTATATGAAACTGGGCCCAGGATGTTAACTATTGCGCGTACACTGTCTTTCCACATCTCGCTACACTGTATCACTGGATGTGCAATCAGTGTGTTAAGATAAAAGTGTTTCAAATCTATGTGGTGATCTCATTGTGGTGTGCAATTAAATGACTCTATCATGGTAATAAATATGTAACGCTGAGTTATGCGGTGTTACATAAAAACAGTATGGATGATGTGTTCAACTGCATCACAAAGGGTATTCTAAATCCTCTATGTCACACTCGCTATGTACAACCTGTGATTTTCCTTCAATCACATCATCAATGGACCCCATGGAAGAACAGAGTAATTTATGTTAATGAATCTGAAATGGGCTATCCTTTCGATTATTTTATCTATTCGACATATTTGCAATTCATTTTATTTATTTCAATTGATGTCATCTATGTTATTTACTTATGTTATATATTTATGTATTGTGTTTTTAATAATCGGAAAATAAATAAACAAACAAACAAACAATCCTCATAATAAATGGACATGTGTCACATACTTTGAGAACCAAATGAAAACACCATATTCAATACTTGGAAGTTTTTCGAACCCGTAGTTACTCTGTTTAAGTCTCTCCTTCCTAGAAGAGTAAATCACAAGGAAAAGATTCATACAATACACAAAATATTATCTTTAGTTGATATTACATGCTCAGCTCCAATCATAAACTTGATTAAAGTACTAACTATCATCAGGCAGCCTTCGCAATTGCATCTTGCTTCAAGCAAAATGTTACAGAAAGGCATTGTACGCGCGCATGCAGTTTCAGATCTTTCACAGAGCACATGAAATAGTAACCATATCTACATCTGTAAATTGATTGTTCTCTAACGTTACTCTTCTGGCAAGGATGTGACTTTTGCATCACCCCCTATGATTAAATGTTCGACGTGTAATCTGATTTTCCACGGTTTGCACAAAGCCGCAGAATATTAATTCTGTTGATGGTCGTCAAAAACCTCTCTTCGTACCCACCCACCTACCTAACACTCCCTTGGATAACTCCCATGCCAACGATATAAGATCACACATGAAAAGTGCTGCTGTAAGAAATGAGCAATTACAATAATATGCCCGAAGAATTGTAACGTATCTGTTTGAGGTTAAGAAGTCTTCTCATATCTGGAATCCGACACCACGAGCCAGTGTAATCAAGCACACATTCCTAAAGCTATGTTGTTTACTGGACAAGTTTAAAGCGGATATATGGGGCATGTAAGCGAATCTGATGTGAAAATAAAACACCGGCAATATCAGTATCTCTGTCATTAATACAGAGGTGTGACAGGAATAGGTCGTATGAAAAATACTAGGTGTTTGATTATTGAAAATGCCTTTTCCGCATGTTAGGCAATCTTTTTCATCTCTCGGTGTGAAACTAGTCCATCCCCCTTTATTTTCATGTAAATCAGGTGAGAGAAAAAAAAGAGGTATTGTTTACTATAATTCAAAAGGTCAGAAAGAAAAGGAGTTGAAAGGGGGCTTTCCCCAGTTTTTTTTTTCTTTTTTTAACATGAAAAAACGTTTTCCGAATAGCCAACAAAAAAAAAGAAAAAGAAAAAGAAAAGGCAATTACACTTAAGGGTATTAAAGGTAGGCTTGCACTGACAGCTCTTTTTTATACCTTGGGAAATGCAATGACGCAAGATCCATTTTTAGTGTTTTGGCAAAACATGATAGCCAGAAAATGATATAAAGAATATGATATTACACAGACACACAGACCCAAATCCACACACGCGCGCATATATATATATATATATATATATACATTAACATCTTTTTGTCACACCATGGGCACTGACGAAGAGTGTGACTTCGCCTTTCATTTTTGAGAGCTATGCTCCGTTTTCTTTTAAAATCTATGATTTCATTTTTTGATGGCATTCTACTACCAACTCTGATCCTTTTATTATCTAGATGCCAAGCAGACTAATTTTTAATTATGTATATATATATATATATATGAGACAATTGAGAGAATAATAGCGTAGCATGAATCAAAGTTCCCCAGAGCTGTCCTATCATTTTGGAAATTTTGCAAAGGTTGAAAAAATGTCTCCGCCGGGAATCGAACCCGGGCCTTTGGCTATGAACGCCAATACCTTAACCACTAGTCCACGGAGACGGGCCAGTGGTTTCGGCGACTCCAAATTCGCTTAAACCGACAGACTGACAAATCTTCAACACTCACTAATTAATTCCTTTGTCGGTGGCAGATGAGTTTCGAACAACGACCTGCCGTACATCTCAACCTTTGCAAAATTTCCAAAATGGTAGGACAGCTCTGGGGAACTTTGATTCATGCTACGCTATTATTCTCTCAATTGTCTCACATGTATTTATTTCCACGAGAGCTGCCAAAGCTGTTGTATCTGTTATCTGATCAAATATATATACTTCACCTGAAGAGAATTAAATCGAAAGCCCTTGTGAAGTACAAACCATGTTACACTGTGTATTCCATATATTGTTGTGAATCTTCTCTATTTTTTCTGATATTCTAACTCTGCATCTCGTCGGACCTTTTGGACCCTTTGATATATACATACATTTACAAATTCTGTATAATTATATATTATCTTTGTTTAGGCCATTATTTTCAGTTCAGTTCAGTTCGAATACATACTTTATTTCCAATTATTCAAATAAACATCAAAATAATGAAACAGCAAATTGACATTCATGATATTGATAACAAAATATGACATAATATACAATCATAGTAATTACATAAATAATTGGAGGACACATCTCTAAAAGCAAAATCTTGGGTTGAGGGTGCCCTAGGACATAATGAATATGTATAATTATGAAAAAGTATATTTTAAAAAAACATGAAAAAAGAAGAGACCACAAAATTTTTTTTTGCAAATTATCTATTTAACAATTAATATAAAATTGATGGATATACTGTATAATCATTATGTAATTTGTTTTGAAAATAAAGAACACTGTGGAAGGGGGGGGGGGAATTAGATAAGCATAATACACGAACGTATAGACCAATGCCACAATGCGAGAGGGCAGCAGACTGGTCGACATACTGCGGTGTGCGCCCCAACTTTTATAGTACACAAGTCAATAGCGCGTTATGTACATTCGTTCGATTTTTTCCTATTTTGACCAATATATCCAGATTTCATTTAATGTTTGCAATGAGGAATAATCAGGGAAGTTCAGGTCACAGCTGTGCGGTGCTCAAATACCACAATAATTGGAGAAAGTTTAAAAACTGGAAGCTAACTGAGTGCGAAATTTACTCGCCTTTGACTCATGAAGCCTGTTTGTGTGAGAAGCCGTACTCCCTACACAGGTTTCCGTAAGGAATGTGAAGGAATTCGTCGCCAGTGGGTAAAAAACCATCTACAGAAAGGACTTTGAAGTCAAGAAAAATTATCATTCTGTAGTTTGGCGTAAAATTTAATGAGTGACAACATGTAGACAAGGTAAGATTTAGGGCTCCCGTTTACTGCGGCAGTGCAGTACCGCTAGTGCGACAGTGCAAGCAGCACGGGCTTCCATGCTGCGAACGAACTTTTACTGACAAAACTAAGGGGAAAAAGCAATGAAAGTGCAAAAATACATCATACCTTCATCTGTCAGATATGGCCATTGTCTTACCTCATCTACCCATGTATCCATGCTTTATTTTATTGATCTAGAATAAAGTAAATGGAACAATATCAGGCATATCTCATATCTTTCATTGATTTTGTACACAGAGCCAATCGCTGTCAACGCGCTTGCACACCACAGCTATCGCGTCGCCGATAGAGGGCCAAATACATAAATCGGAGGTGGAATTGGTTTATATAATCAGTCGACAGAAACGGACGCGATTTTTTTTTTTTTACGTACTTTTTAACCCAGGAGCATGCGCACATGGTCATTCCCTCAGACCTCATGAATATCTATCTCATGTCTGAGAAGTAAGACTCGCAATAATTGCCGGGTTTAAATTTCTAGGGGCACCCATTGCAGCGTCAACTGCTTGTGGCGCAGTGGTTAAAGCGACCATGGAGCACTCGGTAAAATAGTCAAAGGTTCGAATCCTTTTTTTTCCGTATTAAAATAAAATTGATATCAACGGCGTTTATTCCGTAGACAAATAGTTGAAGCATTTTTCAATCAAGTCGCTTTTACACGCTCTCCGTTTGCCACCCTCACGTCCAGGTCTCGCCAGGGACAATAAAGTGCGGTTTTCACGGGGCACGCGAACGATTTGCGAAGGATGCGAATGTCGAAAAAATGGCAAAGTCCAACATTTTATATGCTCCAAAAGTTCGCCGAACATGCCCGGGGGTTCGGAAGCGTCGCCAATTGTTCTTTTTTTGTTCGGCAGAATTTCAAAAAAAGTTTGAAATTTTTGCGAACGGTTCCCGCATCCCTCGAACAATAATAACTGACAACGCTTCCGAACCTCCGCCCAAGTTTGGAGAATTTTCAAAGCATGCAATTTCTTCGATATTCGCATCCTTCGCAAAATTCGCGTGCCTGTGAAAACCGCACTTAAGTTCGTAGGAAAAAAAAATCGTGAACCGGACGGCTGCTGAACATGTCCGAGAGCGAAGCCTTTCCGTCGTTTCGATTACGTTTCTAATCCATTTGCATATGATTCTCTTCAGACAATAAAGACTATTTTCTCTTAAAACAACCATTTGCCTCTTGTACATTTCCTGAACGAATAAAATGAATTTAATTGATCCCCTACATGTAAGAATGATAAATAATACATGAATACAGCTAAGTTTCACCTTGTATTCGTGTGCATAAGCAACCTGATCTTACTTCATTATTCAAACTACTTCAATTTGTTCCTTTTTTCTACGATGCATGTTTCATTCAGACACTTGGCGGAAACACTGATACTCAACCATTGCCATCTTTAAAGGGTGACTACTTGCTTAATTCGTATAGAGAGAGGGACAGAAGAGCATTAACTCACATAATGCCTATCTGGCTCTCACCAGATGAGTTCAGTCAAGAAGTTCTGTATATATATACATATATATGAATTGATAGTATGGGCCTGAAAAGTGTCCGGTAACAAGTGCCTTCGATGTCCCCTCGACTTAGAGCATGAGCGTCAATCGGTAGTAGGGGTAGGGGGTGGACAGGGGGACACATCCCCAAAAGATATTAAGGGAGACACAATAGGGTGTATTCCTCAAATTATGGAAGTCTTTTATTTAGTGTAATATCTTTTCAGAGATTTTTTCTGGTAAAAAGAAAGCAGAAAAAGCCAAGGACCTTTTTTTCTTTTCTTGTCATTGAATTTTGGAGATAAAAGGAGACATCCGAAGGAAATGTGTCCCATGCACGGAATTTACTGGACACTTTTGTTAGAAAAAAAACTGTAGTTGTAATCTAATGTTTGTAAACCTAATGGCATCTGTGCAGATTAAAACTTCACTCACTTGTTGTTACGGAAACGAGAACCCTTCAGGTACTTTTAAGTGATGTTTGATTAATCCAAACGCCTCCAGAGTCAGGTGACTCTAAATTTCATCCACTCTCAAAGTGGAAGTACACTAATCATATCTTCTACATCTGACTGACACAGTTTGGTCGTTGGGAAAGCGCTACATCTGTATATAGTTCGCGCAGAGCGTTACTGCCATTATATGATATGATACTGCAAACTGATTGCACGTTTAAAAGTCTATTTAATTATCTCTTCTGTGGATTTTTTTTTCATCGTTCAAGAAAGGTGAAAGCTTTATTTTCCGACACAAGAGAAGAGTACTGATGATAAAGTTAACCAAAGATGATGTAATCTTCGTGTGAAAAATTATTCCTTCTTTGCTAAATGTTTAAATTAAATTATGTTTTATGATATTACATTTCAAGGCCTGATACTACCTTGTGATTAATTTCCATGTGTACCTTCTTGTTTACAAATTGATATTATAATTGTCATCGGTCTCTTTTTATAAAGTACTACTTGATATTTTGGAGTAAGAAATGAAAAAAAGTTATATTGTTTAAAGTTCATCCCACGGGCAGTGCTTAATAATCATTTAGAGAACATGCAGGCATATCGGCTTTTTGCTTGAGGATTTAAAATTGGATTATTTTTCTTTTTATCGCGGGTTTTGTAAACTCGCTTAGAGGCAAATGTTCCAATATCCTACAAACAGACAAATGACATGAAACATTCAATTCCGTGTTGTTGTTTTTTATTGTCTTGATGTTCCAGATCAAATGAATCCATTTTATGTCCTAGCTCTCCAAAATACTTAGAAAATTGCTAGGTTTAAGGCAATGGAACTATAGAACAGATGATCTGAATTTATTTGAACTTTGTCTTCTCCGTAGGGGATAAAGAGATTTTGGTAAGAATATGGAATCGATTATTGCTGCTGTAAAAAATGGGTGCTGCCACTTATGTGGCGGCGGCAAAAGATTAGGGCTCTGATTTTAAGGGTTTGGGTTGCATTCGAGTGTTGGGTTAGGGAAGTTGTGATAAGGGGTAAGGTTAGGTATAGTGTATAATCTATTGTTGAAGTAAGCAAAGTTCGGTTAGCTTGAGATCTTTAAGGTGGAGCAATTGTCGCCGGAGAATTCTGCTGTAATTCTGAGAGTACTCTGCGCCGTGAACACATTAGTGATCTACTTTGTTTCCATCAATCATCTGTTACTCGCAAAGGTGTAGAAAAATACTGAATTGGTTATCGAGTAAAAATCGAGAAGAGGGGAGAAATCAAAGACGGACTTACTGACAATGCTTTCCTTTTAAAAATTCATATGAAGGTGAAAACTGAGATATAAACAACCGGTAGGAAGGGGTAATCCTATCCTAAAAGGACCTTGTTTTCAATACTGAGAGGCAGTTTACGGAACAAAGATGAGCAAATAATCCTAAATATATCTGGTCCTAACACGACCCCGCTTAAGTTGAGCACAAATCCCGGACAATTTCAATTCAATTTCAATTCAATTCAATTTCAATTTATTGTCTTTCGAAATTCATTTTGCTCACATTTACAGACAAAATACTCTCATACACAACATAATGACATAAACATGATAGAAATTCTCCAGAATGTTGTTACTATAAAACATTATAAACATTGCGTGTGGTTTCCAAAGCAACCCCCCCCCCTCCCCCCCCCCCCCCCCCGATAGGGAGTTCACAAGAAGGTAAAAAGATGACAAGCATTACATTAATATAACATGTATTCTTTGGCATTGGACCCATGCAAATGTCTTCATTCATAGCGAACAAGAAAGGTGAAAATTACCCTGTAGTAGGTTCTTTAATGTGTTATCATACAGTCAAAGCCCTTTGCTCGGGTGGGGGTACAATTAAATTCTATCGCAAGCACGCGGGGACATGATAAATTGGAATACCCACGGCATACCCTCTGAAATCTGTATTATTCTACACTGTTCTAAGGAATAGAAATATGAGAAGAATGCTGGGAAGGCTTTGTGAAAACAGAGAACTCCTGTGTCAAGCCATGGTGATCAAAGGACGATCTTTTCGACTGCGATTAAGGCGTTTAAGATAAAAGTTATTTAAAGTGAAAGACATAGAATGACTTTCTAGATTAATGCTCGAAAATGCAATCAAAATGATTGTTAATGTAATTTAGGAAAATTAAGGAAAATTAATTGAGCTTTTACTATCGTTTAGGTTTTAAAAGCATGTAGCAGTACATAAGATTTACGGTCATTGTCTAAAAGCAAGAAAACAGTTTTATGTTCTTTAGTTATGCAGTGAAAAGCACTTTCGCTTAGTTTTCTTTTCTTTTCCAGAGCCACGAATGCATTGTACCTTTGACAACGCCCGCAGCCATAACAATAAAAAACGATCAATAATCATTGCAGAGAAACGATCATTATTTATCCAAAACAGGTGTTCGTAGTTCACTGGCATGTCTTCTTTGACATACACTGAAAAACACAATACAGATGATGAGAATTTGCACCATTTTGTCTGATACGAATATTTCTGTATGGATGCTTGTAATAATCATGAAATATCTTCTCTCGTCATGCATCATCGGCTGTTGCGAGTTAATGGTCACATGCTGTTCATGGCTTCACGAGGAAAACTCAAGTTTTTTTTTCTAAAAACATGACTGTGAAATTAACAAAAATACCATTTAAACACGATTATCTCATGCTTCATGCCAAGAAGTAACTCTTGAATAAAATCCTTCAATAATGATAAATAAAACATGTGAATATTAAGTATATTATTGTGTGACTTATACAATACACTGTGCGATCATCAAAATATATACAGTAATAATAATAATAACTCTTATTTACCGAGGGTAGCCACTCCAGCTATCAGCTGATCTTCCAGTGGGCCCTGCATAACATAATATGTTATTATTATACAAAACAGACTAAAAAAGAGTCTATGTTCTTCTAGTAGGTACATGGATTTAGGTATTATGACCTGATGAGCTCTTATATAAAATCTTAAGAAGAAAAAAACATAAAACATACAAAACAAATTTTTTAAAAAATCACGATTTCTTATCAAAAGGGTTATACACTGAAATTTGAAAATACTCTTGAATTAATTCAAAGTCAGTGATTTTAGTATACCTGTTTGCTTCTTCATAGTCTTATTCCGTTTTGGCCTTCTCTTTTCTTTCTCTTTCTCTCTATACTTTGACTGATAAATCATTACACATCTCACTTCGACAAGGTTTACTGCACATAGCATGCCCTTCCCATCCCGTGTCATCACAGAGTTAGCACATGTTTTTATATTTCTATAGGTGAGGTTGGACAAATTGTTTTTACTTTATTTCCTGCACGTACTCTGGTCCATTAGCCAGCACTTAACATACTTAAGAAACCCTCTTTCGTGCTGTCGCGTTTCTGTGATAATAATTTTCTTTTTTCTTTATCTTGTCAAAATGGTCAAGATAGCAAGTGACTGACCACTTCACACTCCGTCTTTGAAAATCCTTATCTATCCATGATCTTTTCTCTCATCGTCCCTGTCCACACTTATCATTATATTCTAATTACCTCTATTTCTTTCTCCCCCGTTTCAGACACACATATGCCCATTCACCCACCTTCCCTCACACACATCCTTAACACGCAACATCAGTCAAACGCACACCCCAGCTCGTGCGCACAGTTACACCCACACCCACACACCCACGCAAATCTCACCCTCAGTTATCCCGCTCTCTTTTTCTATCTCCCTATCTTCCAGTCGTTTTCTCTCATTGTTATGAGTCTTTCGACTACCACTTTCGCTATATCTAATTTCAATAGTTTCTAGCACGCCTCGATCATTATCAATTTTATTCGTCAAATGAGAACATCTACTTTCAGTATTTCTTCCTTTCAATGTGTTATAGCTGAGATGTATTCTATTTCCTGTCCATTCCAATAACTTATCTTTGTATCTCTTCTGTCACTCTCATTTCCTTCATTTCTGAGCTATGTTTGTAAATATCTTTTGTTCTCTTTGTCTAGCTATTCATTCTCCTCACACTCAACCCCCCCCCCCCCCTCCAACACGCATCCAACGCACACTTCCTCTCTCTTCTTAAATTCCATACAATTCTTCGCTTAATCATGTTAATGGGTGAAATGTATTAAAAATCAATTCATTCAAGAATGAAACAGTTTTCTATTATTTCATTTAATTTCACTCAGCATTCATACTCGGTTTCGGTCAAGGAATATCACAGTCACTATATAGTATACAGCGCCTTTGTGAATATTTCGGGCTTCTGCTTGCAGGGCTATATAGTGATCACTTAAAGAAATCCGATGAAATTTTTTTTCAACTCTTTCTCATCATCAAAATGCTAAACATAGTATTAATGAAGACTTTAAAAAAAAGTAGTCCATGCATCGCCCAATGATCACTCTTTTTTACAACAGAGTTTTCATAGCTGTA
Source organism: Echinometra lucunter (assembly GCA_029962745.1). Lineage (NCBI taxonomy): Eukaryota > Metazoa > Echinodermata > Echinoidea > Camarodonta > Echinometridae > Echinometra > Echinometra lucunter. The sequence goes on from CM057153.1 coordinate 39,510,826, forward strand.
CATGCAGGCAGGTTTTTTTTTTCTTCAAACATAAAAATTTACTTTCTTACTTCGTCAGTTATAGAAGAATATATACATCACAGAATTTGTCGCTTTGGCGATATCCCCCACAATATTCCGGTTTTAGTCAGAATTGTCATGATTTCGTAAATCCTTTCTTTGATTCTTTAAGAAGAAGAAACAGATAATCATAGAAACTTTATGTACCGTCGGAATTAACGTGAGCTTTTTGTTCAGATCCACTATGTCTACGATGTATATGAATCATGCCCTGGGCGAGAAAATCAAACGTCAAATCTGGATACTAATACGCAAATGACTCGTGCATGTAATTTAAAAGCAAAAATAAAATACAATAAAATGAAATAAAATAATAACAATAAATTCCATTTCAACCTAACAATGAATCCGTACTCTCATCGGCGGCGATCCGGAGGGGGGAACGGGGGGATTTTTAAAGCTTAATATTTCATTTTTCTATTTTGAGTCAGGTGACTAAATTTAGGTCAACCACTTAAATATTTGTACGCATAGAATGCATTTTGATGGCAAAATGAAGCTTCTTTCATTATTTTTGCGGTTATTTCTAGCTCGCTCGTATAATATTGATCATCTCCCTTCCACTTCTCGAAACAGATTTTCGGCGGTGGCCTTCGGTGTTTCCGTTCCCTCCCCCCCCCCCCCCCCCCTCCACTCGTTACATGAAATCGCCGCCACTGCGTACACTGAGGGATAACTAATGAAATATTAAATTCGAAACCTGTTTTCAAATAATCTAGCCTCGAGGTGGTGAAGTTGGATCAGCAAACGTGTATCAAGCGCACAATAGTCTGGTAACCAGAGATAGTTCAGTAACCAGTATAACGTCTTATAACGAACATTGATTTCCATGAAAACTTGTAAGATTGATGGATAAAGAATTTCTAAACAGATGTTGATGGGTTTCGGTGTCACATAGTGATATCAAACTCAGACAGTAGAGTTGGAAACTATCCGAGAAGATCTGTAAGGTACACCTACTGCGAGAGGAACACGCGTGTTACTCTAAACGTGTCACTAAGAACACTGTACAATCCCAAGTTTTTAAAGAAAAAATAAAGCATCGTAAAGAACGATTTCAGAATAAATCGGGGCTGCTTTCGGCATGTTCGGCAAGGTCATAAACGGCCATGGAGTCCATTCCTGTGCCCCATCTCTCTGGTAAAAAGAGAACACATGCCCCTCTCCCATAAAGCCCATGGTGTTGCAAATACTGACTTAAGATATCCCTTTTCACCAGTACTGCACATATCGGCCCTGGCCTTAAAACGACTTAATTGTAGGGATTTATCATGTTACTGTGACCGCCAAAGAGTAAAGCACAACTGAAGATGAAAATCCCGAAATTTAGTTTCCTATGTAACCCGAAATATATATTCCGGATGAGAAACAAATAGAACCCTTGCAAACGATTCTCGGTCTTGCAAATTACATTGCATAGCCTTGTAAACGAAAAAAATCAATATATTTATTTCAACCCGTTATGTATTTGTAGTGTGTTTGCTGAGAGTGTACAAAACTAAACGTAACTGAACATCTGACATTGTATGAAAAGCAAATAGTCAAGTCTTCTAAAAGTGACAGGTAAACGGCATTTTGCTATTCATAATATCAAACGTCGTCAGACAGTGATCCTTACAATGCCGACAAATCTCACACTTAATGGAGAGCGAAATTGCGTCCTTCAAATGGCGCGTGAACGGAATTGAGGAAAAATGTCAGGCTAGCACGTGTTCTGTCACTCTCTATACGACCTCTGAAAAAAAACCCACCAAAATTAAGATACCACAAGCAATACTCTAAAATAATGCTCATATGCTTGACATATTTAAGTGAGGAAATTCGAATCACTAATCGATCACCTTGGCACTTTAAAATCAAGCAAGTTTGCAGTAGAGTAAACCAACGAACAATCACCGGCTGTCAAATTAGTATTTCCTTTGAGTGAATAGGATCGCTTGTCAAAATTGCTCATTAAGTTGACCATGACATCATACGGTACACCTTTACTGCTTTAATCAGAATACCCCCCCCCCCCCACCCCCGACTGGACTATTGCGATAAAACGCCCACCGGTTAACCGATCAATATTTGTCATCGTATTTCGGTTTGTCAAGAAAAACGAGTACGTGATCTTCGTGTTAATTTACGACTTCGCGTCAAATAGAAATCGATAGTTGCTACCGACGAATAGTACCGAGGTGATGCGCTTCTCTGAAACAAGTTCATGGAAGGAATTTTTTGCAGACGTTGGCAAATCGCGATTTACGTGTGAATTTTAGGCCACAAAATGTTAACATTTTCTTACATGAATGTCTGTTTGATAGTTATCACACTGTATTCTTATGATTTATACGTACTCTAGATCTCACCCTATCTCCCCCTCTTTTTTGTTTGGCGTTATACTGTAATCAGTGTGTTTCAACCATGTGAACGTCTCTTTTCCCAAGCTAACCCCCGCAAACCCCTCAACACATTTTTCTCCGTCACTTGCAAAAGTACAGAAACGCGTACTCACCAACTTCAATCCACCTCCCCCATCTTTCTCAATATCCGTTTCAAATCTATCAACACCTCAGAAGATAATTAATCATTTGCTGAATTGTGATAACACTCCTTCATAAAGAGTACTCATGCACATTATATCTTTAACAAGGTGGTTATTCATTCTCTATCTAGCCTAACTTCCTCTTTTCTTTTCTTCATTTTAAAGTTTCTTGATAGTCATGCAACTATTAAACAATTATTCAAAGACTCTATCTATCATCTGACGGAAACTTCCAAAAGGACCAAAAGTCTACCAAATCGGAGATTCACGAGACCGTACTCTCTTTTGAAAAACGGTGAACGCATTCACTCTGTTAGGGGTGAATTTCAGAAGAGAGTGCATTTAGAGTTGATTAAAAGTGATATTCACTCTTTATTCACTCTTTTAGAGGTGACCTCAATGATCACTCAAAATCCTTGGGTGATCACTGAGGTCATTCCTTAAAGAGTGAATATCACAATTTTTACTCTTAATTCCCTCTTAATTCGCTCTTAATGCACTCTCTTCTGAAATTCCCCCCTAACAGAGTGAATGCGTTCACTCTTTTTTTTTTTAAGAGAGTATTTCTGTGACTTGTAAACCTTTGCCCCTTTTCATTCAGTCTTTGAGATCTTTGCTCTTAGACTTCTGCTGAAAAAATAATATCATCATTTATTGCATAAATGCATTTACCTTTCCACGGAAAGTAGGTTATGAAGTGATAATGAAAGGAACCTGACTACCAAAATAATGTTCACCTTCGTCGATCAATCAAATTGATGAATTAACATACTAAGAAAACAATCTACTGACTAATTCAGAAGTCAGCAGGAATATATATTCCTTGTCACGGCAAAAGGTAGATAGTTCTTGTCATTTGGACTCCCACGTGCATTCATCTGCGTAAAACATAAGTAACCCGAACTTTCTCCTGATAAACTATTTTTCCTTTGCCGTCTCAGCTTTCGTTTCCGATCATACTTAAAACTTTCTTTGAGTCCCAGTAACGAAACTTTGTTATGGGAGAAACCGACTTGAAGTAACTTATAGTTTATCATTTCCTGAAAATCATATCACTTTATTTTGTTCTCTATAAGCACTGTGGCTTTATTGTAAAGTGCGCTACACCTGACCAAGATTACGAGCTTAATTTCCTCATCTTTCTTTGTTGATTTTTTTCCAGTACCAACTTCATTGGACGGATCAGGAACGGATAAAGTTTGTGGACATAGTTGGTAAAAGTTTGTTTGATTCGGCATGTTCGATGAAATACTATATTCCGCCATTATCAGAATCTATCCTTGAATATTATTAATCGTCTCTATGCAATTTGATTTCCTAATAAAAAAAAAGTTCCAATATAAGATTTAACTGTTTCCACGGACGTATACAGAATCACAAAAATCAATGTACACCAAAAATTAGATTGAATAAAAGATCCGAAGTCGACTTGAAGAGAAAATAATGATTCATGAAAAACTAAATGTGCTATACGTTAGACGCCATCCCTTGCCCACAGAATTATTGGATACGCAGTATAAAGAGAGGTGAATATTGATTCTGGATTGAATGCTCTAATTACGATGAAATTTGACCCCCCCCAAAAAAAAAAAAAAAAACAACAACAACAACAACAACAACAACAACAACAACAACAACAACAACCAGAACACACACACACAAAAACAGTATGCGACTTAAAAATCATGGTACGTTGTCTTTTATCTAAAAATACTTCTATTCTTTAGGATTTTAAAACCGCCTTGAAGAAGAAGAAGAAGAAGAAGAAGAAGAAGAAGAAGAAGAAGAAGAAGAAGAAGAAGAAGAAGAAGAAGAAGAAGAAGAAGAAGAAGAAGAGAAGAAGAAGAAGAAGAAGAAAGAGAAGAAGAAGAAGAAGAAGAAGAAGAAGAAGAAGAAGAAGAAGAAGAAGAAGAAGAAGAAGATGTCAAATTTTGGCCGGGCGTGTTTATCATGTTAGCGGTCATGTCTGTCTATCGTGAATGTTGATCTATGATTTGCATCACCCATCTCTCTATCCCACCTAAACTCGCATGGCTTCGAAAGTTTTCCCCTTTTCTCATGAAAAGAGAAGTTGCTTGCATCAGTGACTTCGATTTCTTCGAATAAACGATTGAAAACGGATCACAGACACAAGACAGTTGAAATTATTCCTCAGATATTTACGGTTGGAGTTATTATGAAGATTTATTTTGGTAACCAATTATTTACCATAGATATTTACAAAATCTTTGAGGAATATACATGTGTGAGGTAATGCATTCTCACACCCCACCCTCATAGGTAAGAAAAAGAGATTAAACAAAACTGATTATTACCAAAAAAAAAAAAAAAAAAAAAAAAAAACCTGGGAGCGCTTTTACAGGGGACATTTCTCCTACTTTGAAGGAAAGAAGGAACACCTTGGAATATGAAATATATTAAGAATCAGTGTCTACGGTGTGGAAAGCGAGAATCGCTAGTAAAAAAAAAATGCTGACACACTTTTCTTAAATTGTTAATTGAAATGTCATGTTTGCTTTCTTGCTGCATAAAAGGTTTCAATTGAAACATGTCGACACGCAATGCAAGAAACAATAGCGGCTCTTTAGCGCTTCTTTCAAAGTGTTTATCCAGAGATATAGAAAGAGAGGAATAGAGAAAGGAGTGGGGAGGGGGAGCTTAAAAGTGGTTTTTATTTTATCAGGATAACGGTAGCACCTGCCTTTATTCTTTGCGGAAAATTCGAGCGCCGAACCATGGTTTATTCACGAAATACATGACGTACTGCAATAAATTGGCACGTACTCATTCTATTTATGATGAAGAAATATTCCACTTAAAGCATTTAAAACAACCAGCGAGCTTCTCTCAACTGATATTTAACTCCTATTAGTCTTGGACTGTAAAAGAAGCGTCCTGGATGTCCATGTTTGTCAATGTTTGTTTAATCCCTTGTGTTTGATATTTTGTACCAATCCATTATGAAACCGTCTTGCTTTCAGAATGCTAGCAGTAATGGATTGCCTTATAATTAAAGCGCCAAAAGCTTGGCCTGCTCAGCGCTTCACCTGAAAAATGGGACTTAATAAATGATATATACCTTTATTTCCTGGGATTCAAGCTTCTTCTTGTATAGGAAAGGTGTCTGAGGATTTCTTTGTCATCTTGTTTTGCTGAAGGGAACATAATTCCAATATGCGAATAAGGTGGGGAGGCGGACGTTGATACATAGGCGATAATACTTATAAAGTGGGTAGAACTGTGTTCTAACGTTCCCCGTTATTGGCCGTGAGGTTCTCAGAATGTAGTTAGGTCATTCATTCATTATTGCAGGGGCGAAGGAGCGTCTTTCAAAGTGGGGGGGGGGGCACCAGCGAAAAGGGCACTTCGGGGAAAAAGGGGGCACTTACAAAAGCTAAACACAAGAAGGAAAATATACCCCTACATTCTATTTAACACACTTTTAAGGGGCATTTTGACATACGATTTTTATCTTTATGTGATAATAACTACTTTCTACTTTACAAGTATACAGTTCTCTCTTATCTATTTTGCGAAGCGAGCGAGCAAGAAATGCTAAGTATTTTTGCTGAAAGCCGTGTTATTTGCAGTATATTTAGAATGGCCCACATACTTATAAAAGCTACCGCAAGTTCATGTTATGGATGTTCCATAATTATCACTGTTATACTTCCATTTACTCTGTAGTTTTCCTCGTGGTGACCAAGCTATAATGTTTTCAATGCACTTGTGAGATTTCATAGCGACCGATCATAATTTATTGGCGAAAATATTCAAAATGAATGGGGTTTTTAGAACAATACCATCAGGAATAGAAGAACAGATAAGACCTTCATGGTTACCACACACAACTTGAAGTGCCTTGCGTGAGATATAATAAGTAAGTGTGGGATAGCGTAGCGAGCGAGCGAGCGTTGGAAAGAAAAAAATATTTTAAAAAAAGTAGAAAAACCCCTCTTTGCTTCAATTTAGGGGTACCGTTCCTTCCAATTAAACTTGTGGTAGGCACTGTGCCCTTCCTGTCCCCTGCTCCTCTGCCTCGCACTGCGAAGCCTCTCTGATTCTTTGGAGCTATTCGTAAATGGCTCTTTCAAGGACTTTAGGGAGCTTTCCGGAGGTGAAAGGGAAATTTTAAAGAAGAAGAAATGGCACAAGAGAGAAAAGGGGCCTCTATCAGATTTGAAGGGGCACTTATCAGAAAGAGAATTGTACTATTTTAAATGAAAGAGGGACTGAAAATGGGCACTTATCATAACCGGACACTCATCAGGAATGAAAAGAGACACTTATCAGATTGGAAGGGGCACTAAATCGCGAGGAAAGATGGCATTTACTAGAAAGGAAAAGGGGCACTTATCAGAAATTAAATTGGAATGTATCAAATTTTTAAAAGGCGCACTTGCCCGAATGGAAAAGGGACACCATCAGAAAACAAGAGGGCGCTAATTGCACTGATCTTACATTAACAGATGGAGAAATTGGACATACTAGAAAGGAAAGGGGCACTTATCAGAAGTAAATGAGGGCATGTATCAGATTTCAAACGGGGCATTTATCAGAGATGAAAAGGGGCACTCTGCAGAAGAGGAATAGCTTTATGAAAAAGGAAAAGAAGTAGTAGTCAAAGGGGGCAATAATCACAATTTCAAAGGGATGATATTATAAAGTGTAAAAGACGTAAAAGACGCACTTCTCAGAATGGGAACAGAGCGCTCTTAAAAAAGGAAAGGGGCACTAATCAGGAATAAAAAGGGCGCACTTCTAGGTTTTAAGAAGGGTAACTTATATGAAACGAAAAGGGGCACTTATAAGAAAGCAAAAGGACACTTATTAACAATGAAGATGGGCCCTTCTAAGATGAAAGGATGTGCACGAATAGGTTTGAAAGGGGGGGGGCATTTTTCTTGGACAAAAAGGGGCACTTTTTGGGTGCTTCGAAAAGTGTGGGGGGACTGTGCCCCCCCCCCCCCTGCCCCCCGGGAGCGCCGCCTCTGCATGATTGGTTATGTTGGTGAAATGAAGCATTATATCATACAGTTGCATAATGGTGGTCCCGGCATTTGACCCGCCCCTGTTTTACGACCCAGAAAACAAAAAATTCTCTTCACATCATGCACGCGTTGATTCTCCTACCGCTGAAGGGGGATTCCGTCTCCATTTCAACATCAATTTTCGGATAGGCCTACGATGTCTACAGCAACACATGATTGCTTCAAATTAAATCATCATGTGTACAGATGGCAAGGGTTACTGGGTAGGTCGTTGGGCAATTGATTACAAGGTGCGGGATTCGAATCCCTGCCACATCAACATTGTCCTTCGTCAAGTTAAATGCTTGGTTTGTTGAATGTGTAGCGGTAAAACGAAGATCATTGAAATTACAAGTAAAAGCTTCTCATCAGGGCAGCTAAAGGGCTATAAGTTCTAAAGGACGTTGGAAACAAATCGACACTAATAACAAAATAGAAGTATTAGTAGAAATTATAGCAGAGGAAGTAGTAGAAGAAGTCATGGGTGTCGATCCGGGAAGGCGGAATATATCCCCCAATATATCAAGTACTGCATGACTTGTACTGTAGGAGGATTGCCTGCATTATCATCCCCAAATTATTCACAGTTCATAATAACATAATAACACAATAATGAACGAATAAATCATTATTATAAATACCATTATAATAACAATGATTATTTTCACAATTATTATTATTATTATTATTGTGTGTATAAATACCGACGACATCGCCATTATTTTTGTTTTTTTATTTTCATATTAAGATAATGCTTATCTTTACGGTATGCAAATGAATGAATTTAGAATAAACTGCACGGAAGTTGGCCAAAAGTAGAAAAATTTCTAGAAGATAACGGCCTGTGACCAATATCATATTCCTATCATACCCACTATTGGAACGGAAGATGCTGAAAATGTACGTTACTAGAATGGAATAACAATACACTGGAACATGTCCTCAGCATAAAAATTCCCTTTTTTTTCCTCGCTTACTCGCTGCGCTCCCTCGTAAAATCTAGCAAATGGATGGTTTCGGAGATCGGAGAGTAAGCACTCTCTTATTCTAGCAGTAGGAGATATCCGAATATCACTACATTCGGGCAGCGATATGTCCGACTATCCTCGAATTCTATTATCTGGTGTATTTTGGCGATAATTCAACATTATCATGATATCAAAACACAGGATTTGTTTCGGGAGAAACGAATTCGGCAAGCGAGGTGCCGAGCTAGAGTCATATTCGGGAGATAGGTGACATTATTATTTAGATACATGTAGCTTCTAGGGCCTAATATATAGTTTGATGATAAGAGTGCATTTTTTCCGGGCTCGATCACTTCGCCCGCTCGCATAATTTTTAGGGGAAAAAAGGATGGTTTTGGAAAGCAAACAAATATTTGGCTAGCGAGGTGACCGAATATATTATTTGGACAGCTCATATAAGTCCATAGTGTATTTGGATAACGAATCAATACTTGTACAGGGGCAAGAGTGGATTTTTTTTTTCGCTCGCTTCGCTCGCTCATATGAGAGGATGGCTTCGGAAAGCAGACAAATTGGGTTCGTGAAGTGACTGATTATAATTTGGAAATATCACTTTTTCTGTCAAAGTGAGTGGTGTTTTTTCCTCGCTCTCTTTACTCGCTTGTAATATTAAGAAAATTTAGGTCTTTTACCCCCATTCAAAATGTTCTAGCGACGCCTGTGCCCCACTCAACCCGGTTGCTTCGCTGCCTACAAAGGCATATGCGGCACCAGTCATCCCCCAACGAATACAAATCGACACCCATGGTAGTAGTAGGAGGAGGAGGAGGAGGAGGAGGAGGAGCAGCAGCAGCAGCAGCAGCAGCAGCAGCTGCATCTGCAACAGCAGCAGTAGCAAAGTATATAGTAAGACTATTAGTAGTAGTATAGTAGCAGTAATAATAACAGAAGTACAGTAGTAGTAGTAGTAGTAGTAGTAGTAGTAGTAGTAGCAGCAGCAGCAGTAGCAGTAGTAGTAGTAGTAGCAGCAGCAGCAGTAGTAGCAGCAGCAGCAGCAGCAGCAGCAGCAGCAGTAGCAGTAGTAGTAGCAGCAGCAGTAGCAGTAGTAGTAGTATTAGTAGCAGCAGCAGTAGCAGTAGTAGTAGTATTAGTAGTAGTAGCAGCAGCAGCAGCAGCAGCAGCAGCAGCAGCAGTAGTAGTAGTAGTAGTAGTAGCAGTAATGTAGTAGCAGTAGTAGTGGTAGTAGTAGCAGTAGTAGTATATAGTAGTAGCAGTAGTAGCAGCAGCAGCAGCAGTAGTTGTAGTAGTAGCAGCAGCAGCAGCAGCAGTAGCAGTAGCAGGAGCAGGAGTAGTAGTAGCAGCAGCAGCAGCAGCAGTAGCAGTAGCAGGAGCAGGAGTAGTAGTAGCAGCAGCAGCAGCAGCAGTAGCAGTAGCAGGAGTAGTAGTAGCAGCAGCAGCAGTAGCAGTAGCAGGAGTAGTAGTAGCAGCAGCAGCAGTAGCAGTATCAGGAGTAGTATTAGTAAAAGTTCAATGTGCAGACTTCGGAAAGAGCAAAAATAATTTAAAGTGAACTGACAAAATATAAAATCAAGAATCTTATATATGTTATGATACTTGTCACAAAAAAAAAAACCAAAAAAAAATCGCTTGGAGATGAATCTGTCAGGAAGCTTTCACTGAAACACTGACACTGAAAAATATCGAAGTGCTGCACTAGTTAAGGGTATTTGTCTTTTGAAATTGTACAAAGTAGTATCTGTATCTGTATGGCCTTTGTATTTACCACGCGACTTCACCCGGAGAAAAAAAAGGGATGTTGTCAATGATACATGAAGACGTGTTAAAATGAAATTTCAAGCACGTTCATGTTACAGAGGAGAGTATCATACAATCCCGAATCTTAAGTGAACCTACTCCTTATTTTTTGTCAATTGTTTGAGGAAAAGATGACAGTATCCCTGACGTATAACCTGTTGACAGGGCTTCAGTTCTGGAGGGGCAATGACAGTGGGCATATACTAGTAAATCAAAATAAGGAAAAGAAGCAAAACTGCCGATGCACCCGTTAGTTCCAACTTACTAGTATAAATAAAGTAAGCTAACTAAGGGAGCAGAGGGGAAAGAGCAGAGGGGAAAAATATTCAAATTATGACCAACGGGCAAATCCTCATTCAAAGGAAGAGTTGCAGCAATGGCGGTATAGTTTGCGCTTATACAGTCAACATGGTCCAGAATGAAGAAAACTACTCATTAAATAAGCGACCCAGATCACAGTAATTTATAATTACGTTCATAGCAGAGCTGTAAACAGAGATATATCATATCTCATTTGAGGTTGCTTAGATTTTCCCTCTACTTTCCTTCCTAATTTCGCTCGTCAATTCATCTTGTTCAAATCGCACCACATTCAATTTTCATTGACCTCATTCTCTAGGTGCCTACCAAACAGAAGGAGAAAGAAATAAAGTGAAAAATCATATTTGACTGTGATAACGCCTGCATTGCAGCCTTGCATAACGTTCCATTGCTACTCGGTGACAATGTCCACAAACGATCAACAGACACAAGATCTTTAGCTATGTCCCCCCCCCCCCCCCCCCCCCACGAGAACTCATCTCGACGCTCCTGCATTTTGATAATTCATTGTGGTTTAATCGTGTAGTGCTAGAAATATGAAGCTGTCAAATAACTGGGATATAGGTGAAGGGAACAGTTTCAACCACAAATTTCTTGTCAGGAAATGAAATGAACGAGATTTGTACAAGTCAATATTCACCTGTTGCCTGAATGAATCACATCAATCCACAACCTTTAAGATACTGTCGTTATTACTTTTGGCAGATGCAATTTAAAAATTACGAGACCATATTACTACCCGAAAATTAAATGATGATTGTAAAAATAAGGGTAATTTCAAAGTTTTCTTGCGAATATCAATGGGAGAGCAGATGGGTGCAGAAAGAGATGATTGAATGTCCCGTAATAATGTAACTTCTACATAGCACCGTCTCTATCGATAAAATATTACGTTTTCCCAAACCGTTTCCTCTGGCTGTTGCCGGCTGAAATATCAGAGATTGATAGAATAATAGCGTCGAAGTAGTTAAATTTCTCTGGTCGAAGTGACGATTTCCATTATTTCCATAACACTAATAAACATGTAATAAGAAAACCCTTGTTAAGGTAAATAGACTCTTCATACCCATCCATGGAAATATAACTGAACAAACATGTAGGTCACTTCAACTAATCTCTTCTCTATTATGAGAGGCGAACTAGGACCAGGACTAGCACTCAGGCCCGGCCCCAGGTCGGACCTCAGATCGACCTAGCCTCAAGTCAAAATATCTAGAGAGAGGCCGTGAGTAAAGTCAACAAACTCCCAACATGCCCAATGGTCACTCTGCCTTCAACAAAACATAACAAACTCCCAACATGCCCAATGGTCACTCTGCCTTAAACAAAACATAACAAACTCCCAACATGCCCGATGGCCACTCTGCCTTAAACAAAACATAACAAACTCCCAACATACCCGATGGTCACTCTACCTTAAACAAAACATAACAAACTCCCAACATGCCCAATGGTCACTCTGCCTTAAACAAAAGATAACACACTCCCAACATGCCCGATGGCCACTCTACCTTAAACAAAACATAACAAACTCCCAACATACCCGATGGTCACTCTACCTTAAACAAAACATAAAAGAAGCAGCAGCAACAACAACAACAACAAAACATTAAGAAGAATGAATCAAAATATGGCAAACTTTCAACGTATGTAAAATTACTCTTTTTCAAACTTCCATAAGAGCGCAACAAAGAACAGAGGTATTTTAGGCTCGTCACAATGCCAACTGTGTAGCTAAAGTGAGACATATGCTATGTAGAGACATTTCTCCACTCTAATATCGTTAAGATGTTAAAAGTTTTGGCTTTTCTTCATCCGCATGCTATTAAGGTATGAGATCTTGACGCACGTTTTCGTTAATTTCAGATGCGAGTTACTGGTGTTGATATGTCCTGAAAATGTTGAAAACAGTAACCCATGTTCAATCCTCTTTTTGTCCTGTAAGTAGATCTTAACAAGCATTATATTAATCCGTTAATCATCTTTAGATGCCCAGTACACCGTGGTGTAACATAAGTATGAAGGGAAAGAAACTTCATTTAGTCGGACATAATCGGGTTTTAAAAAGTGCGTCACTGAATCAGAAATCACTTCTTCGCCATGAAAAAAAGGCTTTGACGCTTTCCAGTAGTATCTCTAAGTGTTATAGAATTATCTTAAAACATTAATGCAAAGCTACAATCATTAGACAGGAATGTGTTCTTGAATACTACCTCCCCCCCCCCCAAAAAAAAGAGAAAATACATTATCAAGATGGCTTCTTCATTTTCAGGCCACATCTCTATATACAGAAAATTAGCAAAGAATGATTTTCATCCTAAACATACATGCATCACTTTCGTGCATGACCATTGATTTTAATTTTAAATTGAGTTGAATCATCATTGCCAACGCCCCTTGTTCTTCCCCTCTCCCCCCTCTCTCTCTCTCTCTCTCTCTCTCTCTCTCTCTCTCTGTGCACCTTTCTATATTTCTAAATTTTTCATTGATTATAAGGCTTACAGGTCAGAAAACATTTCCTTTTCTGCCTCATCTGTAAGGCGAGCGATGGCTTAGATCATGTAGATTATGCGAGTCTTAAGCATGCCTAGGAATTATAATCGTACTTCACTTTTACTATTACATTTAACCAAAATTATATCCAGCATAATTATATAGTGAAACTTAATTTCATTGAATGTAACATAACATGAAAACTTTGAATTAACTAAATGAGAGATGTTTTATGGGGCATCTAAGCATCAAATAAAAATTGTTTGTCATTTTGTCTAACAATGCATGCATGAATATCAGCAGGTAAAAAAACAATTTACTGAGTAATAATTATGGTTAAATAGAAAGCACTTCGCCATGCATGCTATTATACTGACAGATATAATTTTTACCTTATGAAGTCGATTATGGATGGTCCGTAGTATTTTTAAAAGTGGTCTTTAAACTCCCTTATACCACGTGTGAAAGGGACTTGGCACAAAAAGACACCTCTAAGTTCTCTTGCTAGGTGAGTAAAAGGAAGAAGTAAACTTTTTTCTCCTTCTTCTTTTTCTTCTTTTTCTTCCAAACTCCCTCCCAACGAGAGCCCGCCGTCTCGGGCCAAACGATGTATCTCCAGAGCAGTAAATACGAGTCAGAAGTACTGTCTTCCCATTCACGAACTCTGTGATGGAAATGTCAATGATGCGCAGATTGAGAAGAATGATGATCAAATTTACAGACTGCTTGTCCGCTATATATTGCCACTTACGCTACGGAGACGTGTTTGGTCGGGTTCGGGCCTTACACGGCCAGATTTATAGACCGTAAGGTATCTTTACTTCCCCCGCTTTCAAGGAGCTCGTTTAGGTTGTTAAGATGCTGACTTTTACGCGAAGGAGCTCCCGGATGGCAGTTTGAAATGGCTTAAGATCTGGAAGTGAGGCTTATTGAATGAGCTCAAGCTGAGACAGGAAAAATAAAAACAGAATGTTGTGACGTAGAAATTACTTTTTCAGTGCCTTTGGCAGAAGGTAATCTCAACCACTAAATATTAATTTTATCTCAAGATGAGAGGAGATGCACAACGCAGATTGGTCGAACTTCGATGCCAAAATGTGCGCGCGCAGTTTTCCCACCATGCCCGGGCAAAAGCTTGAAAGCAATCTCGTAGGGACTTCAGTCATTTTATTTTGACGCCCTCGCAAGATGCATTCTCGATAAATGTTTTCTTGTAAAAACTTCTCAATCATCCTTATATATTGTGGATAGGAAAATGGAGATATGTTGGATTTTATCAACAAAGTTGTTCTTTTTTCGGGAAGGGGTGGATAGGGGAATCGTATATTTTATTGATCAAACAACAAACCATCCCGTATTCCTGATTGTTTTCACATACCTCTCTAGATGTATGAATATGTAAGGGTTGGAATGAGTAAGGTAAATTTCATATAATTGTAAATAAAAGGGTTATTTTTCGTCTTGCATTTTTATTTTGAAGCACATCATTACAATTCATATGCTATCTTTAAAAAAAACTCTAATTCCAGCAGTTATATCGAAACGCTATACCCTTAATCTTCGAGCTATTATAATATATCAAAAAGAGGCTGATTTGGGAATTTGATAACGTGCATTCTGCAATTCTATTTCTTTTGTATGCATAGCTTTGTCCTTTTGTCGTGACAAATAGATGAATAAACAAATAGAAAATAAAGAAAACCCCTCATTCAAAATGGGCGAATATTCATCATCAGGCACATCACAAGTTCAAAATTACCTGAATCATGCTCAAGTTATATTGCACAATGAATCTTGAGTAACTTTTTGTAATAGCTCCTCTCCCAACAGACAATTTTGAATAATTCACTTCACGGGAATTGAATTGAATTGAAATGTACATTTATTTATTTCTGAGACAATAACATTTGTATTTGTATTTAATATAAATGAATCCATTATAAATACAAAAGTAGATAAATAAAGACTCCGTTGACAAAGATTTAAATCGATACTTCGGCCATATATTCAATACAAAGAAGGTGGGGATCTTCGAAAAAGCAGAGCTTGTGCTGGGGACGCCGAAGACTGTCTTGATGACAATTACCCCAAGAATGTTGAATATAAGAACAGACATAATTCAACGTTATCAGACGAAGGAGATCGGAGTATAAGGTAAATTACAAAGGAAAAGAAAGGGTGGCATTTGCATCATAAAAAAGTTACCGAAAACAGAATAACAAGTTTACTGAAACTTTGTAAAAGTAAAAGAGTGTAGCAGACTATTGAGTTGGTTGGACCTGAAACTACTTGGCAAATAATTACATACTAGGCAGCGTAGAAAATGATATTTGTTTTCAAACTATAGTAAACGGAATATTTTACCTTCCAACTTTTATGCTGATGATATTGATATAAGTATGGTTAAAATACACGTAGTTCATAAACAGTCTAGTAATCAAAGTTTGTTACTGCATGCAGTGCATGCAGTTATGCATTCATTCTTGCAGAAGATCACTTTATCCAAAGTACTGTTTACAAGAGACTTCATGAAGATATATGACAATATTTGTCATAACTATCCATTTTTCACATGGATAATACCAACTAACGTTCTGCATTGGCGTATTTTCTGCCTCGAAGATGCCTGCGTGATCATGGTAATTGATTATGGAAACCAATCAGTTCAATGAAAGAAAAAAAGGAAAATAGGCTACAAACGTCAAAATTTCAGTCAATATGTTTTTGCTTATCTTTGATTTCACAAACACATGACGTCATAAAATGGGCTTGCATCCCCCCATCAACAACAAATCGGAGACATTGCCCTTGACAAAGTGTCAAGTGTCTCCTTCCAGTTAGCCGTCTTGCGTATTTCTCTTTTTCGTCATAACACTTAATTTTCCAATACGCTTATCCCTTGTGCATTTGTACCCCATCCCACTTTATTTGGAATTCTCCTTCCGACATTTGCATTCGTCGGCATATTTTTCCCCAGTCATTTGTAGTTTCCCCACGCATACTGCTTTCCATTCCATTTTCTTATTGAGGAAAAAAAGTGGGCGTTGTGCGAATCATGAAATCGTCCCTAATTATATCTTGATTATGTAATATTTTGAGCGTATAGAACCCAGGACTATGAGTTGAAATCTTCTCTGTTCACCCTAGAAATGAAAACAAATTAAATCTTAAATGGATAGACAGCTTTATTGGCTCTTCAAAAAATCTATTGTTGCTTTTCTGGCATATATTTCAGATTCCCAAGTGGAGGGACTATCCCTCATTCATATATTTTTATAGTGAGTGCCTTACTAACATTTTCCTTTTCAGAAAAATTATACGCGCGTGCTATCTTGTACAAAACAACAAGGGCCAATGACTTAATTGTGTGGGCCTTTGCGTTTTGATCGGTAAAACATCAGAATTAACGTTATCATAATGTAATCTCTGATCGTTTTCGGTCAGAAGGGTAATTTCTAAACATGAAATCAAAGTTACTCGTGCACCATAAAAAAACAACATTTTTTTTTTGTAGTGATTTGATGATCAGTGGTATCAAAAGCTTTACTAATGATCATCACAACACTAAATTACATGTTTTTATAAGACGGAGAAATCGAAATCTTATCACAGAGCTCCATAAGAGCAACTTCTGTTGAGCTGCGTTTGTGAAAACCACATGACGTCACTAGTGTCTGGGAGTCCATTTTTAAGACCCCTCTCCGGAACCATCGGTAATCTAAGCTCATTCAAAGTAGCATGTTTAGTATCCCTTGATTGTGATCAACAAGCCTAAAGTAACAAATGAAGAAAGTCATTGGAAATATGACGTCATTAACTGACGGAATACAAAACACTGGTGTAAACATCATAAGTTTTATACTAGTAATTATACTTCAACAATTTTTGCCCAGCCGGATTATAACTTTAAAAAATTTACTTACAACGTGTTATGATTCCTATCTATCGTTATGCTATTATCAAAGCTCCCGTTCCTATATAGTGAATCAATTTCATTTCAACCAGACATCATCATTTGTGTCCTATAAATGCAGTAACAGTCAAATTTCAAGCAAAAAACTCTCAGCGGATATAAAATATATCTGGACTTCCTATCGTGGCCCAATCATAATTATTTCTGTCAAATTGGTTTATTGTTTGATCAATGAAATATACGACCCCCCCCCCCCTCCCTCCCTCCGAAAAGGAAGAAAACTTTTTCGCCAATTGCTGTATGTTCCGGTAAGAATTGCTATGGGCTTAATCCCATCAAAGGTTAGGTCTTGAAGCAGGGGTTGCAATTGTCTTCTAGTTTCTGTCTAGAGTTAACAATGTTTGTTCGTGGGGTATCAGGGAGACCGCGGACGGAGCAATCGTAGCCGGAGCGTGTATGGAAAAACTTCACACCCATGTCAACCGTCATGGGGAAACATTGATGACTTGATGATAGTGCGAATATGGCGTTAAAGGAAAGTGTTTTCATACTTCGCTCCCATTAATGATGTGAAGTCGATCTGGTCAAGGACATGGCAGAAATCATTTTCAAGAATTATCCAGATGATATTACAAGTGGAAAATATGAAATTAATTTTATTTTACCATGGCGCCACAGTTGTAATTAAGTTTTCCAATGGCGTATGTAACGTATTGCACTTATATTCTCAGCTAAATCTCGTTAAACAGTCATAACAGTTGAAAGAGGAAAATGGTCTGATTTCACATATTTGCTTATGCTAGCTATAGAAATAAACTGGATATTTTTATCATTTGTGTAGCGAAATAACCTGATCGAAATCTTATTGGAGTGCGGGATGTACCCTCAAAATAAGGATTATTCTCGAACCTGATCCCTATCAGCTTCCTGAAGTGCCCCCCCCCCCCCCACCCACGTCATGGCATGAAATCGCAGCCTCTGCATGTTTGGACTCAATCCTGTGAAATTGGCTGATATAAAAGTTATATATGCCACAAGTCTAATTAAGCTTCAGGCTCTTTTTCGATGCATGTGTCAAAATAGAGAGGAGATTTGCGAGACCAATAAATATCAAATTACATAATCTCATCAACACTGAAAAAGAACATTAGCTCAAATAAATGTCAGATTGATTACTTGAATAACACTTTGCACCACTGCAATTTTTCTCTTCCATGCTACACTATCTACATTCCATCCCTATGAGGATGAAACGCCTGAAGTCAGTGACAGAGACTGAGTAATTTCTGGAAACTGCCCTACAATATATAAGAAACGTCCCGTACTAAACGGATTCAGTCGTTTCTTACTGGCGTCTGTAAATGCGATAAATCTAACTACTAAACGAAGCAGAGATAATATCGGTATGTCATGGTGATATACTTAATAGTCATTCTGCGTCTGCTCTCGTAACTTAAGACCTACCCCAACCCTATGAGAGTTCCCACTACATCACCTTTAATGATTTAATGGAATAATTTGTTCGAATGACTGATTCCTAACGTTTTTCAAGTCAAGATGAGGTAGTCTAGTGGGGGCTTTCCTTCAATTACTAGACTATTATCATCCAGTTTTCTCATATTCAGAGTTTTTAAGAGTGTCTTTCTGGGGAATTGCACAACAAATTCTAAATTACCCATAGGTCTCCTCAAGAAGACCTTGTTTTGAGACCTTGTGCTATTTAGCCCAACTCAATCCTTTTTCGTCAAGGTAAGTGAATAAATAAACTTGTAACTATTTAACTGTTTAATTCTTGCTGCCGAACGGCTAAAAGTAAGATTCATTTTCAGTAGCAATTTTCAAATTCTTTCAGCAAATGGGGGGGGGGGGGGGGGGGACAATATTCCCTTCATGAAAAGCTATTGTTTGATTAGTTCTTTGTTTGATTAATCATTTTGTTTTCCACGTGTCTATCTTCTTTTTCTCTTTTTTCTTTTATGTTGTTTAATTTTGCTTGTTTTATTGGTTGATATCATGTCATATGCAGGTTTTTAAAGTTTAATCCTTTACATATGTGTTAAAATATTATGTACTTTTTGCCAGGTACCAGCATGGCATTATATGAACCTCTGCTTCTCTTCTGTCTTTTCTTTCATTCTCAATTACAGTATTTTCAGTTTTAGTTTCGGAACATGTTCTGCATTTTCGTTTCTTTACAATGAAAAACGAAAATAAAAAACACCGATGAATTCAAAATTTATTCTTTTCTCGTGAGTCATTAATAAATCTTTTCTCGAATAACTAACCAATCAGTATATATCAAAATTCTAATTCCTAGCAACAAGTTATATTTGGCTCTAGATAATGAAAAATACAAGTTACAATTTCCACGTGCAATTTTAGAAACTAAATGATTTACTGAACAGAGACTAAATGGCCCATGCAATTTCATCTTGACTTTTCAGTAAACAAACATTAACGTAACAGTGCCTGCTATAAAACTATACATATGCTAGTACTCCGACATACTTAAAAAGGGGGTCTTTTCCACCACCACCACCACCATCGCCACTAATTCCTTTACTGTTGATTTCATATCAGCCAAACAACAGATTGCAACGACTTCCTGCTCAAATTTCAGTTATCAAATTCTAAATATTTTGAAAATACCAATATACACATAAACTACTCGCCAATAATTTAGCTATGGTGTTTATGAGTGATTAATCAACATTTTGAAAAACCTGTTCTTCCTCCAACTACTTCGCCACTTTGTTTCGTTTCCTTCTTGATTTCATGTCATTTCTAGGCCAAACCTTTCCCTTCTTAGCCTTCCTTCCGTTAGGAGCCTCTTTTAAAGTCAGAGACCTTCGTTGGATAATACAATAAATTCCATTAAATTCTGAAGTGATAACACAAAACTCTGTAATAACAAAAACAAACAAAACAAAAAACAAAACAAAACAAAGCAAAACCCCCAAAACACACCCGAAACGGTGTTAGTGTCTTGGCACCTACCTTACAATTCCCCAGGGTGGGAAATCTAAACGTCTGACAAATTTGGTGCAATACATAAACCGAGTTAATGCATTCTGACTTCTTTTTGAAAGCACAAAACAGTCATAGAAGTTCAGTGGGTAGGGCGTTTTGACGAATGGTCTCAAAGGTTTGCATGTCACATGTAATTGGTAACTGGTCGTCTTCGAAGTTATGGATAGAATGGACTGTCATCATACCTTGTTTATATTGCATGTGTCATCTTGTGTACAAACAAAGCATCAATTCTAAAGATATTTTGATAAAATGATATTTTGATAAAATAAATGACAATGTCTATTTAGACTAAACATTGTTTACACCTCTTTGCATAAAATGTATTTGAATAAGAATGAAGCGTAAAGCTTTGAGACGGCTACAGAAAACAAAAAGCTCTCTTTCTTTCTTTTCTTTCTTTTTTTTTTCAAAGGGAGGAAATGTACATTATATTGTTAAGTTCCAAATTATTTCGGCAGGAAAAGAGGACAACCTTTTAGGCAATATGTCATTTGAATATCAATGTTTTTTTTTTTTTTTTTTTCTTTCACTTAGCTTCCAAAAACTTTTCTGCTGAATGTGAGCCTGACAATATTTCAATTTTTATATCTTTAATTGAATTCACCATGCATATGTATGTATGTATGTATGTATGTATATATATATATATATATATATATATATATATATATATATATATATGTATATATATATAAAATACGTGAGAAATAAAATGGTACAACCGGCCGGTACATGCATTTAAACCTCTCCCGCTATATATATATATATATATATATATATATATTGGGAAATAGTGGAAGGAAGGTGCTTGGAGGAGATGGGGCATCTTAAACAAAGAAATAGAAATTTTTAAAATGTGACCATAAGAACTGTATAAAAGGCAAAATACCATCAGGAGAGACAAAAATACAAAATACTAATAAGATACAAACATATAGCTATCTGCAGTAATTGCATTTTAAGGGCAACTAGAACGAAAATAATTCTAAATTGTTTTCCCGGAGTAGATTGGTTGTTGGATCTAAGCACACTTAATGACAATGTGCTGAAAATCACGTGAATATGATGAACAGAGAAGCACTAACCACATTTGCAGATTACGAGACAAATCAGAATAACTCGAGAGACTTCTCTATTTTTCATTGCATATTAGTCACCTCTCGCACATTAAAAATCATTTGACAGAGGTAATTTATTTCTATTTTGGAATATTAAGAGTTAAATTCTTGGTCATAAGAAGTTCTTTTTGTTGTTGTTGTTGTTATCACTGGCACCTAAGACAGCCTTTTAGTAACATAGAAGACTCTCCATAACGTTCATCAAAAGGATATCATGTGCCAAAGGGAGGTGATCTAGCGTCAAGAACGAAATCATCATACAGGATGCTGTCGTAAGTCCTACCTTCCGTTAGAAGACCCAGAAATTCATTTGACAAGCGACTCAAAGGAACATTCAACCCAATTTTCATCGATTGATTGATAGACGACTGTGACTAAGGGGATGAAGAAATAATAACATAAACCCTCAAACAGAATTTGATAATATGGAAAACACTGGAACTTACTTACAACGCTTTCTATGTACCAAAATTATGAAAATAAATGAAGGAATAAGCAACTGTGAGGTCTTGAATTTAAATGAAATTAATCAATATTCTTTCCAGAGAAAAGTACGGACGGTCTAGGCTAGATCATCTTCAATACGTTTAAGAGCACATGTAAAGAAAGATCGAGGCTTAAGGCGATTTCTAATACTTTGTTGAATAAAAACGATTTGAAGTGAATGTTAAATTAATTGTGCTGAATCCTTCAGAGATTACAAAAAATAAAAATAGTTTTCTTTCCATGAAATGCTGACGTCTTTAAAGGGATGGCAAGATAATACCTGAGGCAAAGCAGGTGATATTTCGGAAGGACAAATGGACAACACGAACTCTAAAAAAAACGCTGCTTCCTTGGTTTTGTAAAAGTATTTATCAGGGTTGCCCAGAATACTTTAGGAATTCTGAAAATGTAATTTAGAAATGAGTTAAGTTAATATCCAAATTTCTGACGATTCTCTTGATATCATTACAGTCTGTTCTTATTTATTACGTAGATCTTTGAGTTAACATGAGAGATTAGGGCCCATAAAACGTCTTCTTGACATATCATTTAAAATTTTTAAAAGTAGTATCGTATGAGGCGCCAAGACTGATGTATGCAAAAAGCATTCACTGCTTGGTGGGGGTAACAGCTAGTGAGCGCTTCGACCGCCAGACCTTTTCCTGAAAGAGAAGCAAGTGATAATCTTCATGTCAGAAAAATTGGAATCTGTCCTGTTCTTAACTGCCAATAGTAATTATTGATAGGTGCCTTGAGATTATAGGAATATAATATATGAGAAGAAAATTGCTACTGATTTGATATGCATTGACCTTTATCCGATTGAAAACACTACGGGGGGATTCAAGGATACAAAATCTAAGTAGTGACTCGTTGCCGAAAGTGGCGCATTGGCCAACTAAATTTCATCGTAAGATATCTTTCTTCACAAGTGCGACGTTGATTTTAAACGATTTTAAAAATCGTCATTCGGAATATTTATGGATATGTCCAGTTAAGGGTTTCAATAATAAGGCATAGGAAAAAAGGAATGAAATGATGAAAACATTAGTCTTTTTTCTATCGTTCTCATTTATCTGTCTTTGATGATCTTTTGAACAACTAAAAAGTTAAGGGTTTTGTGCTCAGCCGATCATACAGAATGCACAGCATTATGGATAAACGAAACTGTAAACAAACTGAATTTTCTTAAATTTCTATATATTTGTTATGTTTAATCGAATTTCTCCAGGCAGTATACATTGAATTAGAACGGTATAGTGCTCTTAATTTCAATTCTAGCTACTTATTTTCTTCTCATCTAATTAATAAAAACGCAGATATTTTCTATCATGGCGTTATTCCCGATTATTTTTTCTTCTTCTTCTTCTTATTCTTCTTCTTCTTCTTCTTCTTCTTCCTCCTCCTCCTCCTCTTCTATTGTTACTTGTTTGATTCTCTGTTTTCTTTATAACTATATCGTATTTTTCTTCTGATTTAATCATCATCAAAACAGATTAGTTTTTATCTTGTTTTTCTGGTTATTCATATCATTAATTTTACCTCCTTTGGCTTCCCCGTTTTAACTCTCTTTATTTCGTTCGTGTTATTTTCTTTCATACGGGAATTCTGATTTTTCCAGTGGTCATCCTCTGTTTTTGCCTACACACGACACTGACATGACAGACACATCTTCCCAACTGTGTGGCGTCTTTAGGTCAGTCCACTGCTTATCTTTAATGATACTCACTCAGATTGATCACATACACTTACGCCCCCGACTTACACCACTCACCCACATCCGCACGTTTATCTGAACCCACGCCTATGTCCGGCCTTTGTAAGCATGCACGCACACACTCACCCCCACACACAGTACACACACGCACGCACACACTCGCACACCACTCACAAGCCCACCCTAACCCCCCCCCCCCGACATACGCATTTTATTTTCCTTCTTTACGACTATTACCACGTCATATCATCACCATCTACCTGTGTGGGTGGGTTGTGGGTGTGTATAATAACCTCGAACCCCGAGTATCCTTACTGAAGAAAGGCAACCCTTGGGAACCCTGATACGACTATTGCTTTTATTTCCTTTATTCCCAATCTGATGACTGTGATATGATTACTTGCTAACATTTCAACAAAGCTCAATTTAATCACATATTACGCCCTATGAATACGGCACTCATTAAAATGAGAGAGGTATGTATTTTAAGGAAAACGAAACGATAACGAAAACGCAAGAACTCACTGAAAATTAGATTACGTAATAACCGTGAAGCCATATCAACATGCTGAAACTAAAAGATGGAAAATTTATCCTCAAGGCAACATGAAATTTAAAAAATGAAACTGCAATGACGTGCGATGTGTATCTAAAATACCATTTATGCACTGTATATTCAGCAAACGGACGTGATCAAACGGAAGTAAACACAATATAGTTTGTATAAGATCATTTTAACTCTGATTATTATTTTTAGAAAGGTGTGATGACTGTTATGATATCTTACCTTTACATACTTCAGACAGAACTGAATCAATAGTGATTTTATAAAGTTGCTATCATTTATAATCATTTGATCAGTGTCAGTCTTTTCTGTTATGATTTACTGCACACATACCGTACATTCGAAGTACGCAATGATTATGGAAGGGAGAACTTTCCATGGAATTGAAAAGTTGGCATTTTGAAAATGGAACCCCCCTTAAATGAAAAAATCTAGGGAAGGAATTTATTCGTAGATTCTTCGGTGTATTGTGTTTTATCATGTAAATAAAATTGAATTTCTACGTTTTCACTTATTAAGTTACTGGAATTTGCTTCCTGTAATGAAAACATTTTTGGTGCAAGAGAGAGAGAGAGAGAGAGAGAGAGAGAGAGAGAGAGAGAGAGAGAAAATCATATTCAGACAATTGAATGTCAAATCCCGAAGCGTTAAAATATTATATGATACAGATTTGTCCACCAATGTAATTTCTCATTCATGTCAAGTTAGAAATTTGATATACAGTCAAACAGGGCCATAAATCATGTCAGAATACAGTTCAATTTTCCTGAATAAATATGAGTTATTGTGCCCCTATTTCTCTGGATTCACACATTTCTCTGCTCTAAAAAATAAATCAATAAATCATAATCAGATAATAACTTGAATAGACATATAAGAACAATATATGAATATCTTTTGCTTACAAGTTTAAGGGTGCGTGTTTTAAAGTCACCTCATTTTTTCCATCTCTCTACACATCTGTTAATAGTCTATCCTTAGTCTATCTCTGTTCACTCCCAATCTCTCTCTCACTCTCTCTCTCTCTCTCTCTCTCTCTCTCTCTCTCTCTCTCTCTCTCTACTCCATCTCTCAGCCTCCTCTTTTTCCCGCCTCATTCTCTCAATCTACCTGTATACAATCGCCACTAGCAATACCAGCTGACTTTCCTTCCTTACAAATCTTCATTTTTAACTGTGATTCAATTTCTGTTCAACGGCGCAATTTTCACGTCTATATATCCCCTTATTTTTCATTTATATATTTGTTTGTTTACTTACAATATCTGGATATATATATATATATATATATATTTTGTTGTTGGTCATTTGCTCACAGGACTACACATTTTACCAATACCAATACACGTGAATAACATACCTTCCCTTGAATTTAATGCTTGAAAGTATGAGAGCTATCATATACAGGGCCTTCGGATTTCTAGGTTATCACGACTATCACTATTATTATTAAAGAAAAGTTTACGCCATGTATGGTTTATAGCTTACATGATTATAATTAGTCCTTTCAAAACCTACCAGCAAATTTAATGTCTAATCTGCCTGAGGTCATTCAAACCAAATCTAATTAGCTCCTTCAAATTATAGGTGCTATTTTAGGTCTTTTAAAAAAGATAATCTAATGCTTCCAATACGTCCAGGCGCTGTGACGTAACACCAGAAAAGCTCTAGGCTTTTTATTTGGTCTTATATACATTTGATCATTTTGCAAGTGTAGTTGGTGAATCAGCATAATCACACTCATTATTTCTGGCATGCTTCACCCCCTCCAGTTGTTAAAAATCATTTTCGAAATACATCTGTTGGTAATACTGGTTATCACAATCAATTTAGTGTCGTATCAAAATAAATGGCTCATCTTTGTACAGTACAGCACTCTGAAGCCATCGTAAAAAGTGCTGTATAAAACTGTTACAAATTGGATAACATTTACGGAAAGCAATCATGCAATATTAATGCTCTTTATGCCTTCCCTGTTATCCCCCCATGTCAATGAACCCATTTATCTTTTTTGTCAAAAGTCCGAATGCTTATGGGTCAAATCGTTGAACGATGTACAATTGGCTATTTTCAGACCTTGAGCACTTCAAATGCTTGTAACTTTCCCCTAAAGGAATTATTTTCTAAGTTTCTGGTACCAATGCAAAGGTTACGAGTTGGACTTTTAAAAAATATATACTTTTATGGATGTTAACTCATTTTCCTAGGAACTAGAGGCCTTCAAAGCTTAAAAAACAGCCAAAACGGCTGTTTTTGCAAAATTTTCATAAAAACAAACATTTCTCCTGCCTTTGAATCCCGTCCCACAACTCATTCCCTTTTTGTGGGTAACCACACACATGTCCTCAAAAATATCAATGGACTTTGAAATGCCTTGATGCAATACCGCCTACAAGGGGCAAGCCTAAGTGAATTCATGTATAAAAAACGAATGTCTCTGATCGATACTTCTTTGTCTACCAGTACAAGCTTTATTCAAATATGGATGTTCCCAAAGTTACGTACCTTTAGTGTCCCATAAACCCTATCCATCCACCAAAAATTGTTAGCCAATTCTCTTTGGTTGTGGGTTGAGAGCCACTCAAGTAAAATTATACTGGATTTCTGTCAGAGATGTTCATTCCGTATTTACTGTCACTGCTTTGAGTGTAATGTGTTTCGGTTGAAATATTAGCCACCTACATGTCCGAATGTAACATACAAACAAGACTATTCTATATTTGAGTGGCACATTGGCTGTAAACATTTGTTTCTAGAAACATTTCTGAAAATCACGAACGTCTCGCATAAAAATGAACGTCTCTGTTTGAAATCTTTGTGGGTAATCCTGGCATCGTTTGCGCACGCGCTGCGTATCAATGCATTCGCCCGTTTCAGCAGGAAGCTCAATCGCCAATATAGATTCAATCTTTGACAGCTGGCCCTAGGAAATCTTTCAAAAATCCTAAAAATATAAGTACAAAAAATAACCTCACCAGATTGTTGTTGTGAAACTGTTTGCTACGTGAGGTGTGGATGGGTTAGTTGCGGGATTAGTTGATACTTTTTGAAGAGGAGGTGTATGAACTTTGGTTTAAAGCTATTTAGAATAAAGTTGGCATGCCTTGACCGACGTAATTCAAATAAGTTAACATAGCGAACGTCTCTGTTGAAAACAACGGACGTCTCTGACCATTATGAAGGTGTCAACAAACACTTTCCATTATTGTTTGTAAAGCCTCTTTAGCCAAAATTAACTGTGGCTGATAAAGCATACATAGTTTCCAAGTATTTATAATATGATTTAGAAATAATTGCTTTAAGAAAAGAAAGAAATTCAGATGTTTGAATCTGATAAAACACAAAATTGAACTTAAAATATCACTTTGATAGTCTGTAAAAGTGGTGCAAACTAGTTGACAGGGCAGAAACCAATTTGTAAGGTTAGTATTAAATGTATACACCTAAATTATCTAATTACTTTAACAATATGTTCCAAATTTTTTGTGCTAGACCTATTGATAAGGATTACGTTGTTTTTGTCAGAGACGTTCGCGTGCTAATAAATTTTCATTGGCGGAACTATATTGCGAGCCTGTACAAACTAACTGATGTGTTTAATTATAACCCATTACCATCCCAGTTCATAAGCTATGTCAGTTTCTTGTTGAAATGTCTGTCATTTTATATTATGGGTCAAAATTATTTTGTCATAGACGTTCGTTGGGCACAAATTGTAAAAAATTTATATTTTTCTGTTGGGGTACCATCTCCGTATGTTAATAGTATATGCCCCTTGTGCATTAACATCTTTTTGGTTACTTTCTAAGAAAAAACGAAGATGATGATTTTTGGATATCAATCAGAGACGTTCGTTTTGCCATATAGGTCCTTTGGGAGAGATAATAATGATTACATATCACTAATATCATCACCAGTCATATCCTACAGTGAATTGTGAAGAGCATGTGAAGACCCAGATAAGATCCAGTGAAAAGAAAAGTCGCGCCCAGATCCAATCAGCATAATATATGAAGAAAGGCAGAAAAAATTAATGAGTGAAAAGGAATACAAGGCTAAGAGGGCCAAGCAACGGGCCGAGTCACGAGTCCGGTGCTGGAAAAGGTACACTGCGGCTCAAAATGAAGTGCATCGAGCCAAATAGAGAATAAGGGATTCAAGTTTAGGCACCGCCAGCACTTCAGAGATATTGGAGAATGGTAACAATCTTTTATTTCTACTGCCACAACCTCGTCTGCACTTGCCATACCTCCAACCACCAACACAACTCCAAAATGTGCAAATCCACCAACTAGCGAGTAAGATTAAAAAGTTATAATGCTGTAAAATTCGCATAAAACAAAGAAGAAAAAGTTGACTTGTGAGTTGCAAACACAGTAATTTTGATACTCTTGAATATTCACAAGTTGGTTTTTTAACAGCATTTAAAAATTATTATAATAATTCATTCATGTTTCAAGAAACATTTGTTTAAAATACAAAATCTGTCTTTTAAACATTGTTTGAATTTTAAGCATCATATTTTATATCTTAAATAACTTTGTTTTAAGCAGTGCAAATTTAAACATCGTTTTTATTACAGCGTAATAAATGATAGACTACCCCCCCCCCCCTATGTGAATTAGCGATAGATGATTTCATAACTGAATATGAATTAATGTGTTTATAATAAATGTGTTACGTTACAAAGGTATATACCATTTTTTTCCTTAACGTAACTTTATCATTAGAGGTTGCTTATCATTAACAGGGTGTGAATAAGTACATTCTTGGACGTGGTGCAGAGCCGACGAATGAAACTCGATCAGGGGTACTTCGATCTGATTTTATGGAAGTAATGTAGAGGCCAAAAAGGCGATAATAACTGTGAGCTTCTCTCTTATATTGCAGAATAGGGGTATTGCTACATAAATGCATTAACTGTGTTAAAAATGCAGTTTAAGTGTTGCGTCCGGATATTAATTTGTAATGATGTTTAAAATTTTGAATTCTGTATTAAGAGTGAGGTATATGACAGGATGATTGTTTTCAAAAGTACTTATTTTTCACTGTTTACGACAAATTAAAAACTTGTTTCATTGAGAAAAAGTGTTCTTCATCAATAAACGGCAACAATTGAAGATCAGAACTGTATAATTGAAATCATTGCTTGTAACAAACGTCTCTGAATGAAAACAGAATGTCCCTGATTAAAACAAGGCTCTCTTTCATGTGCCACTGAGGTCTATTATGGTTCTCTGTCAGAGCACTGTGTATATAATCCAGTCCTCCCATCTTTTGATCTTAACATACTGAAAGAGCAATTCAGTCTGATGTGTTTTTGGAGAATGAGAGAGAAGTGACGAAATAGTTTTGAAAAGGTGCTGTGATTGGAAAAAATATACACAGTTTGGTCCAACTTCAGTGCTCGGCCACTTGTTTTAGCTTTACAAACGAAATCTTAAGTTTTTCCCATAGAGATGAAAACTCCCATACAATCCCCAGCCGCACAGATGACTTCCCTCCAATGAAACATTTACCATATCTAAGAACTTCTACAGAGAATCTACGTTTTTAAATCAGAGACGTTTGGCAGCTGGACATGGTTTCCTTCTACCGTGAATAAAAATGGAACTGCTGGGAAAATCCCAGTATAATCGGGTGTGTATGGAAGCTGAAATAAAGGGCTACCAGCTGAAAATGGTTTTTAATTTCAGTTCTGAATTTTTAATTTTTGCCGTTTTTGGCCCCAATTGTACATCGTTCAACGTTTTCACCCTTATACTATGACTACAAAATCCTCCGAGGCACTTGTAAGGCAATTCTGTAATGTACTCTGGTTTATAGACCAATTTCACCTCCGGTCTATGTATTTGGCCCTCTATCGGCGACGCCATTGCTGCGGTGGGCAAGCGCGCTGACCGCGATTGGCTCTGTGTACAAAATGAATGTAAGATATGAGATATGCCCTGATATTGTTCCATTTACTTTATTCTAGATCAATAAAATAAAGCATGGATACATGGGTAGATGAGGTAAGACAATGGTCATATCTGACAGATGAAGGTATGATGTATTTTTGTACTTTTGATGGTTTTCCAACTTAGTTTTGTCAGTAAAAGTTCGATTGAAGCATAGAAGCCGTAGTAAACGGGAGCCCTCAATCTTACCCTGTTTACAAAGTCATGTTTTCACTCATTAAATTTTACGCCAAAGTACATAATGATAATGTTTCTTGACTTCAAAGTCCTTTCTGTTGATGTTTTTACCCACTGGCGACGAATATTCCTTCACATTGCTTACGGAAACATGTGTAGGGAGTACGGCTTCTCACACAAACAGGCTTCATGAGTCAAAAGCGAGTGAGCACTCAGTTAGCTTCCAATTTGAGCACCGCACAGCTGCGACCTGAACTTCCGTAATAATTTCTCCTTGCAAATATCAAAAGAAATCTGCATATATTGGTCAAAATAGACAAAAAATCGAACGAATGGACATAACGCGCTATTGACTTGTGTACTAGAAAAGTTGGAGCGCCCACCGCAGTATGTTGAACTGTGTCGAACAGTCTGCTGCCCTCTTGCGTTGTGGGATTGGTCTATAGAAAGATTCAAGAATGTGTGGATTGTGGACTACACAAATTTGATATAACACACAAAACAGCCCCAGACGATGTCTTTCACTACGTGTTTATTATTCTTTAAGGAAATAAAAATAAACACACCTGGGTGCCGTTGCATAAAGACGGGCAATTATAGTAACTTTGCCATCAATGGTAACTACTATGGTAACGTTGCTCCACAGCTAATCAAATCCAGTATTCCATGAAAGTTACCATTGATGGAAAAGTTACTATAATAGCAAGTTATATGCAACGGCACCCTGTTCCTCCACTCCCGTAAATCTCACCGAAATGAAACTGTTTTCATACCATAGTATTATTGATTATAATCAGGTGCATCAGTCAAATAAAAAAATGTTGTACATGACGTTACTTTTGCTGTCCATACTTGGGAGTGGTTACATCGTCTTTCTCATCATGCCGAAATATGTTACTCTGCATGAATAGCAATTAACTAGATGGAAATCAAGGTTAATTAAAATCACAGAAAATGCTGTACAAGTCTGATGGTTGTCCACACAAAAAGCGGAAAAGTTATAAATGAAGAAATTGACCCAAAGTGAGAAAATGAGGGATGATTGAGAAGATACTAAGAAGTTTAAACAAATGAAGCGTACTATAACGTGCCCCCCCCCCCCGTCCCCTCAATAAAGGAAAGATATTGTGTAATTGAATTCGAGGGAGTTAATATATAATAGATGTAGATATCACAATTGGGACTCACTGATCATTTGATTCTTGATTGACAGGATATAAAATCGTTCTCTTAGGAAAAGTTAAGAAATGAATTCCATAATGAGGTACTGGTAACGAGAATGGTAAAAAGCAATACCAAACTAAAATGCACCCTTAAAATGTATTTCTTTTATGAACGAATTTAGCTGCTACTAAAAAAGGTATTTTTTTAATATTATGTTAC
The DNA here is from genome assembly GCA_029962745.1 of Echinometra lucunter. NCBI lineage: Eukaryota > Metazoa > Echinodermata > Echinoidea > Camarodonta > Echinometridae > Echinometra > Echinometra lucunter. Next base: position 39,542,391 of record CM057153.1, read on the forward strand.
CAACGTTTTATCATATTTAGAATTTTGAAGCATTGTGGCGATCAATTGCTCAGGAAGTATTAATCAAAATAGTTTTCCTTAAAAAGTATCATCTTACTGATTTTTTAAAAATGAAAATATGTCTATATTTGGACATCTCCTATTAGGTTGAGTCAATGACCATTATAGGCCAAAATGAGATATCAGTATTGTTATAAATCGTAACGGATCATCAAACATGTCAAATGGAGGCATATCAAGTGAACAAGCAAGTAATTTCAGTATCCTGCTAAAAGCATGATTGCCTATGAGGGTGCCTGCCTCAACTCTCCTGATTCTATTCCTAGTTTTGGAGGCCCACGTGAGGATGGAATATAAACTGATGCAACTGGGCCAAGATAGATGAAGAAAGGAAAGGGAGAACAGGCTGTATTCCAACGAGGTAAAAATTAGACAAAATAAGAACATGAAGAAGGGGAAGACAACTCACATGTGTTGTGGGGATAAGCACAGGATAGAATTCAAGGAGAAAATAAATAGATTGAATTAAAAGCATGCGGGGGGGGGGGCAGAAGAAAGAAAAGGGAAAGGGAAAGAAAAAGAGAGGAGATGGTAAGAGACCGTGAGAGAGAGAAAAGGAGAAAAAAAGAGAGAGGAGAAGACGGTTGAAACAAGGAGAAAATGACGGAGGGATAAAAAGAAAGAATGAGAGCGTGGGGGAAAGTGAATTAAAGTGAAAGAGTGAGAGGACAGAAGAAAGACAGAACAAAGGAATGGAGAGAAGAATTGAGAGAGAATGACAGAGGTAAAATAAATGAAAGAGATGGAGCAATTTCATGAAGACGGAGTAAAATAAGGAGGAAGAGGAAAGCTGCCAGGAAGGTGACTTTTAGATTGATGCGAGGACATTTTGATTTGCAAGGAAACACCTCCAGAGAGTCGTGAGTAGTCGTCATATCGTCTCAACTTACTCACTCCCAGCTCACCAAGGAATGGATATTTCACTTGCAAAACCAGGGTACAAAATTTCATTGTTGAGACCCTCGATGATTGCGGGATGAGAGGGGATTAAAAGAGGGAGAACGGGGAGAGTTTGGGGAGGGGTACGGTATAGTCGGGGATCTTCAAAGCTTAGGTGAGCTGCTCTAGTCTTGGTGTATTTTCTTCCTCCATTATATGCATAAAGATGAGCCATTCCATGCAGGTAAAGCTTGATGATGACCCTGATAAGAGAAGGTAGGCCCAATCCTGGAGTTAGAAGTGGCTTGGAAATAAATCAAGGTATATCCGAACTGCATTTTGTTTCACTTCTAGGCCAACGGTTACAAATGCAAATTTGTGCGGTCAGTGATCCAATGTAGTTGTGGGTTGTTCAGACAGGTGGGGCGTATTTAGAGACCAAGAAAAAGAAAAGAAAAAGATCCTGTACAATGAATTTATGTTAAGTTGGTAGCCCATTCATTGCATTATTCAACATGTACCGGGCATTTCCAGTATAACTAACAAAATATTTTTAAAAAACTACCAAATTTTGCATTTTTGCAAGTGTTGCATTTTGTTTTGATTATGTATCCTCTAATTTTCCGACCCACCCTGCTGTCAATAGTAGTTCGGACTTGTTTCCGCGTTTTATACATTTTGAAAATACGATTTTTATTCTAAAGGATGAATTAAGAGAAGAGGAATAATCATAAGACTTGGTCGGGTGCCTGACCGAACATTATAATTCCTTCTTGACTTTTTCCCAGAACTCGAAATAGACACAGGAGATTTCTAACATTTTTCTCTCAGGTGTTTTCTTCATTAAAATAAAAGAAAGAATAGGATCAGGTTGAATTAAATCATGATCTCGAAATTTTTCGTAATCGTCAGGAGATACAGACTCTTGAATAAAATACGTCATAAAGAGTTAGGTGTCAGAGATTGATCTCCTTATGACAATGCATAAAGTATATACAGAACTGCCATCATACATGGCAAGAAACATGTGTTTTATGCTCCTCCCCCGGTGGTGTGCCAAATAGGGGTAAAAATGGCTGAAAATGTACTTGAAACACCGCGAAATAGGGGTCACATTCTGGGTTGCCGACCATCAACTACTTTGCTATTTTAGTATAGGACTTATTTAGTGACTGAAGCATATAAATCAAATATCGCTTTTAAGGAAGTTTTCCGATTTCATTTTGGCAGTGCAAGATTCAAACATTTCTACCCATTTTCACTGGCTATCCTGGTATTCTATTTGCTTTTATCTAATTCCAAGTATTGATGAAAACATTTATTAGCTATTCAAGGTGTCTAACTCGATGCATTTCTATGGACTTCCATTTTCGTGTTACGTTGACGTCAAAGCAGATTATCTCCGGGGGGGGGGGGGGGCATCACGTATAATGGCAGTATGGGTATGTGTGGCCCTTAAGGCCCCCTTTTCACGCCTTGCCAAACGTTCCAAAGCATATCTTTTTCATTGACCAACCCGTTCCCATGGTACATAGTTGAAATCTCTCGTTCTCTGGTTTTATCGCTCGTTCTGTAAGCCCGAAAATAATTTAGATCCCGTTCCCAAGGGTTCCCAAGCACCGTACTTTGGTCCGGGGCTTCGGTCCGTCCTGAACAATTTTCAATTTCTGTACGATCGTCAACTTTTTTTTTTTTAAAGAGATATCGCGATTTCAAAATTCGATGCCGGATCGGAATCGGAACGCGCGTAAGTTCTAGGTCTAGTACTGTAAACAGCTATGACCAGTCAAGGCAGGCAGCTCCGTCGATCGAGTCGATACTGATCTTTGGAGCCCTCAGCTCGATCTACGGTCGATCTACGCTCGATCAGGTGTCAGTTCTCAAGACCCCCATTTCAGTTCCCAAGACCCCCATTTGGAGAGGGCCATTTAGTTCTTAAGCCCCTCAGTTCATAAGCAACTTCAGTTCTTAAGTGTATATTCAGATTTTGGGGGCCACACACCCATATCCTTTCCAAATGTGAGTGCCCCCACCCCCCGGGTTATCTCCTGTTGTACCAGGTTTTCGGAATAAATACAACTCAGGTATCAAACTTTTTTTTTTTTCTAGCCCGACTCTATATACGAAGGGGACAAGATATCACACTCTTCTAAAGGTTACTTAAATTAAGCAGCTCTATAGGGCTGATAATAGCATTGCTGCATGACCTTGTGTCTGTACGACCATTTCTTCCAGTTCCATCATCCCTGATAGTCTCTGAAAATATATCAAAATGGCAAATTTACATCAAATATCAGGCAGATATGGTACGGTTAAAACAAAGAGAAATAAAAAAAAAACGATTGTTCGGATATCGAACCGAACACTGTAATTTGTACAAAAATATATTAATTCATTCATTTTCCAATTTCGCTTTAAAAAAAGTAAGTTACAAAGAAAAATACATACATAAAGGCAATAATGTGACATTTACAAAGCTGAAACAAGATATAATAGACATTACACTGAAAATGACATAATCAGAAAATGATGGATAAAGAAAGATAAACCAAGAGAATGGGGAGATAACGGAATTGAGGAACACTGCCAAAAAAAAAAAGTTTTTGTCGAGGCAATAAATCCTTACACGTAAATAAATACACTGTAAATTTGATCGTTTTAGAAGTAGAAAATTGCTTTGTCAAAAACAGAATTGCATGCAAGCTACGTTCCATTGTATGGCTTAAGAAGGGGATAAGCAGAAGTATCAAAATGACTGTTAAATGTAGCCTATAATGAGGAATAGACAGAAATAGAGGTGGGAAAATGGAGTGAGATGACAGAGAGGGGGGAGAGAGAGAGAGAGAGAGAGAGAGAGAGAGAGAGAAAGGGGGAGAGATAGAGAAGGAGAGAGGAGAGGGAGGTGACGAGGAGGTAAATCTTGAAGACGTCCGTTAGATGTAGCATATAATGAGGAACGGACAGAAATAGAGATGGGGAAATGGAGTGTGTGACAGAGAAAGAGAGAGAGAGAGAGAGAGAGAAAGGGAGAGAGAGAGAAGGGGAAAAAAGGTGAAGAGAAGGTGAATCTTGAAGGCATCAGTCACTCCTTCCTCGGTCGTACTTAACACCTTGATGGATAATTATTGACTGTAACGAGTGAGTCGCCTTCACTAGAATAACACCGCACTGCTCCCGGTCAACCCACCGAGGAAGCCTGGTGTAGTTATAGCGCTGCCGACCTATCCATCAAAGTCATGAAGGCTTTACCTGTCCACGGAATCCCCTCACGGAATCCCCTCAATACTTATAGCTCGAGAATAAAAGGACCATAACTACTCTTCTCAGGAATCTTATTCAAATTCTATCGATTGAAGACGTGGAAGCTGATGATACTCAATGCCTAAACAATCTTAGGACAATTTTGAATGCACAACATAAATTCTGTGTACTATTGAAAAAGAGCGAACATAAAATGTATATATTTTGGGTCTGATCGGTTAATTGAGCCAATTTATCCCGCCGTGAGATTCTTCATTTTATGGATATTAGTTTAAAAAGACAACCAGGGCAACCAAATTTTAACGAATTTCAACTCCTTCAGTGATGCCCTTCACAATGATACATAAACACATCTCATAACATATTTTTAAAGGCCGTCAAACTTTCAAAATTTGTCAAATGTCAATCGGTGACAAACCGACCAGGCTCTTTTCATGATTGTTATGTTTTGTATACTTATGGAGTGTATAGAAAGTTGATGTACATTGTCAGTTCAATTGCAAAATAAATAAAAATACAAAATACAAATACAATCTGACGTTTAGGTGAAGACTGAAGACGTAAAATCAGAATTGTAATAATAACAACTGAAAAACAACATTGAAACAAAACATTGATATAAAAGATTAAGCTTTACATGCTCATGATTTTTTTTTTGGTATCTTGTGGAATCACTGAAATCTGAAATATGTGAAGATCAGCTTTGTCTGCGGGAGTGCTGATTAATACAACTTTTGCCATGTAATTTCGGCATGTAATGGACTTAACAATGTAGGGACGTTCAGTTATTTTGATGAAAGAAAACCTGTAGTATATTATGATTACCCATTAGTATGGTCAGTTGGCGATCAGGACAGTTATTATGCAACTTAATGAAGCTACTCACTGACTTTATTATTGTTCGTTCGTTTGTATGAAGTGTTTGCCATTAACAAATAGTATATTGTTTCAGATAATTTGATAGGTAACGTTTGAAAAGCAAGCATAATGACTTGTCATGTAGTTTGTAGTGTGATAAGTGGGAGAGGGTATAACTGAAAGAACAGTTAAAGGTAATAGATCCTGCTGCCATTCGTATTTTTGAAAGGGGGAAACCGAACTATTTTTGTCATGATTTTTATGAATCATCACCAGCGTGTAGTACCTAAAATGCCGAAATGACGATTAAAATAAAATAATCATAATCTCATTTCTTTTATCGTTCTCATACATCATTTCACTTATTCTCTTTGCTCCCTCTCATTCACGTTCACTCTCTTAAGGGGGCGTTGCAAGAAACTTGCAATCAATTGCAAGTCAATTTTAGCTCCCAAAATCAATCATAAGTCTTGCAATTAATTGCAAATTTGCAAATGATTGCTGGTCTGCTTCTTGCAAGAGAAGGTATAAATTGATTTGCTATAGTTAAAATCGATCTATCAATTGCAAATTTGATTTTTTTTTTAAAATCAGTTTTTATTCTTTTCTCTCATAAAGCAAATTACAAATATGGTACAAATGACAATCATCGTATATAACACGAACTGCAATTGAAATAATATTCTAAAACAGTTTCAAATTTTCGTCCGACAGAAGGCTTCAAAACGAATTTGATATTACTTTGATATTGAAAAGAAGAAGAAAAAAATTCCATAAATAAAAACTGAATAAATTAATTCATATGTTCTTACTTCTCAAGCTGACAAGCGTTTTTTTCCTTATAAGATCAATTTTCATATAACATAAATATGAAAGATCAATTAACATAAATCTCATTGAGATAAACATACCTAGTTGTATAATCCAACAATTTTGTTTTATAATGTAGTAACTTATACCTCCCTTCCACTGTTGTCCTGAGAGAAAAGTTACCCGACCTCCCCCGTACCCCCCCCCCCCCCTTTACCGGTGGACGACTGGCTCTGGGTATCACTTATTTGTCTTATATTCAGGTTTTCCCATTTAGAAAAATGGATAGTAAGAGTCCCCCTCATTGCTGCCAATTTCCTTTCTTCTACTTTATTCCCTATAATATTTCATTAAATGAAGGTGGTTTTTTTTCAAGTTCTCTATTTCTATAAATCAGATATTTAACAAGAATTATAAAGTGATTTGTTAATTGGTGTTTTCCTTTATTTCTCTCCTCCTCCCCAAACAGAATTTCCTCCCAAATACAGTTATGTATTTCAAAATCTAAAAATCTTGTGCACATTTTCAACACTGATTGTGCATATTCACAATCATAGAATAAATGTTTGTATGTTTCTTCTTCTTTTTCGCAAAATGAGCATAAGTTAGTCGAAACAAGACCAAAACGGAAGAAGTGGTGGTTTGTATATAATATATTATGTATAAGTTTGAACTGAAACTCTCTTGGTCGACTATTAAGTGTACACTGTCTCAGTCTAAAAAATATGTTGTCTATTTCCTTGCAAGAAAAACCATAATTCCTTCCAATTCTCTCAAAAACCAAAGGTTTAAATCTATCTTTCTTTATTGTACATAGATTTGTTTTGATTTAACATCAGATATATTAGTTGTTTTCTTTCCTAATATGAAATCAGTTCCAGAATTATTTTTTTCTTCCATTCTAATATTATTTTTCCACCAAAGGGGGTAAACAGGCATGAAGGTGCTCGAGCCTTTCAATGTCATTCACTTCTAAACCTAAATCGACAAAATGTCGGTCACATTTTAGTTTACCATAGTTTTCCAGAATGTGCTTTAATTTGTAAATTCCTTTATCGTTCAGCCTCTTATCGTATATACAACTTCCTTTATATCGAATAAGCTTATTATTGAAAATTATCACATCACCAATGTAATCTGCAAATTGTAATTTGCAATCGATTGCAAAAAAGGTTCTTGCAATACCCCCGTAGTCTCTTAACTTCTCTTATTCTTTATGTCTTTCTCTCTCTTTGCTTCTTTCTTTCCCCTTTCCCTTGTTCTTTTTTGTATTTATTTCTCTCTTTTAACTGCTCACTCTTCCTCCCTTACACTCTTTCTGTGCCTGTCTTCTTATTGTGAAATTTATCTTCATTCCACCTAGCACGACATTATCTCCAAGAAATACAAAAGAAAATACAATCATATCACAGCAAATTGGTTCTAAATAATGCAGGGCACTTATTTTCTTGCACAAATTAATCATAAAAAAAACTTAACATCAATGAAATACGAAAAAATATGAATATTTTGAGGATCGCAATAATATGCATAAACAATTTCAATAAAAAGAAAGAGGAGATGAACAATGAAATAAAAAAATTATATAAAAGAGAAATGGTGGCATTGGATTATTCTGAGGTTAATAATTATTAACCATATCTACCGACTGAAATATGATTAAAAAGTTTTCAAGCTGCATGATAACAAAAATTCTGCTCTGTAGAAGTGAGAAATTTTAGATATAGTTCTATGATCATAAATAAATAAATGAAACTATATTTAGCTGAAATCCCCCAAATTGTATATTTTACTCTTTAGGTAGAATACCTGCATAATTTTCAAATTTCACATTTCTGACTTGATCTCTCCTTTCATTTCAATATAAAGACATTTTGCAAGCTTGACTTCTGATTGTGAAAAAAAAAATTATGTCAATAAATCATACTGCAAATGCATAATATAGCTTACTTTTTAAAGTTTAATTCAATAATGTATTCCTACGCATTTTTCAAATCCCATATATTAGTGAGCTAATACAAATTCATGAATTTTCCTTGTTGATCTAACACTCTCTTTTAAAATTCATGGTTACTTCTATTTATAGGTAAGTCAAGTTAAGCACTTAAAAATGAATTCATTGCACGGGTATAAGGCACTTTTATATCTATTTATTATAAATAAATAATGAAATACAAAAAACGGCATGATATCTACAAGTGATGTTTACAATATGGATGATTCTGAACAAATCTAATATGCCTATTTTTCATGTTCAGCAAATGAAAAATACTTCGCATTGTGACGAATTTTCTTTGTTCATACTACAGATATGCTACATGGATGACTTAAGCAAAAGAGTCAATCTGCACTCTCCTTCACATTCCATGTGGCACAAACATATTATGTCTACATCAATGACGCAAATGAAAATGAAAATGGTTCCTCTTAACTATGGCCAATTAGGCTCTTGTTGTATGCAACGATTGCTTGTGTCAAGACAAGGGCGTAACAGTAAATAGAACTTAACAAACCATCCTACCTACTCACAAATCTAATTGATCTACCTATTACACAAAAACACTCCATGTATTTCCAACATACATGAACAATTTTCTTGCCTGTACATTAATGAACTCTAATGAATTGTGTTAAAAAATTACACAGCTCTTGTGAACAACAAATGATGGCCCAGTACAGATTGGAACAGAGTCTGATAGCAGTTTTATGGCAAAAAGGCAAAGATACCACATTAGCCCCAAGCAAGAGACTGAATATAAATGTGCATAGGAAAACAATGATTCTGCAAGACAATGTATAGCTAATTTGAAATTTGAATAATTTTGCTCTTTTTCTGTATTTCATGGAGTCCCATTCTGACCTTTGATGAAAATGGACATGAACTAGGTGGTGATGTCACAGTCTGAATTGCTCATTTATTAAAGACAAACATGCGGGTCTGTACAGGAAAATCTACCCAATGGGAGTTCTCTTTCTATCAATCATAAATAAATGTAATTTCCTTGAGAAGGTTTCATACATTTCTTTCCAACATTTGTTTTTTTTTTCCTTTCTCTCAACTGTCCTGAGGCCTGTAAAAAGGCTTTGCATAGCTGATTGCTCTTGACTTTCTTCCAATATTTCCCTGCCGTTTCTTATACAGCCTTGCTCACATGATATGCAACAGTAAACCACTTAAAAATAGCACCGTTTTCACAAAAAATGACATGTTCATGGATTTAGGGGGTAAAATCAAAATTTGGAGTAAAAAGTATTCAAGTGTACTTAGGTATCTGTATAAGATACACAAATGTTAAGTGAACTGTGATTATGACATGTCATTTTGAGGCAGTGATATTTGAAGCAGCTTACCACATCATGTGTGAAGAAGGCCTTTAGAAGGGTGAGGGTGATCATGCCCTCTGAATAAGACCCCATTTCCTGGCCTGATCAAGTGCATCTTCTGCCCTAGCTGCTATCCTCTTGTTCTCCGCGCTCTCATCTTTAGTGAGAGCCATGAGAACCTCTAACAGGTTGGTCTCCACCACCTTCCTAGCATTCTCCTCTTTGCTTTCTATGATGTTACCAACGATGTGCACCCCTCTGAACTGGATTTCCTTGTCGGTGTGTACACAGATGCCTTGAAGAAGCTCTAGCCAGGCGTTAACCTGCAGAATGATAATGATGTTGTTCACTGTAAACACCATTTCTGCAATTCTGAGGCAGTATTCACTGTATAGACTTCAATTCAATTAATTCAATTAATTCAATTAATTCAATTAATTCAAATTATAAAAACATGTTATGCAGCAATAAAAAACTGAATTACACATGTTTTTACAAAGCTTTAAATACTATACAATTACAAATTGCAATTGCCAGTAAAAATATATGAATACAAAATTGCATAAAACATATCAATGAAACATTAAATAACATGTTCAAAGAATTACAAAGATAAATTATTAATGTGCAACAACAAGATTTGGAAGGACACTGTTTTTTAAATCTATTTGTCGTGCAATTTGAATTCTTTATATTTTTTAAAATTTCGTAGGATGAAATTATTTCTTTCTGGAGGTAACCATGATTGGCACATATTTTTTTCAAATGAAAGTGCAACATCTTGAGTCATCAAAATTTGTCAACTACCAAGAGCCAGAAAGGTGTTATTTAAAATTGGATTACAAATACATAATTTGACTGGCTCTCACAGATGCTTTAAAGCAGCTCTAGTCAGGCACTGACTGGTAGAAATGAAACAACATCTGAGGTGATAAGCATCTGAGTTTTGAAACATTTGCTTCAGTTTCTTTTTCATTTCAGATGTTGGGGTAGGCAGGACTCCATCGTCCCCTCATTTATCTACGAATGCGCACACACCCCAGGCAAGCATTATTCACATGCAACGCACCTCCCACAAACTAATACTGAGGAATTTTTAGAACTCATGTACATGTACCAATTTGCTAATTGAGTGCTAATTAAACTTCAAACTACACCCCCTGGTTGACATGTATTAGAAGCATTGGAAAGATAAACCCAACTGGATAGCCATACTGTTGAAAAGCATTTAAACATGACAGTGAATATTAAAAAATGTAAAGCCCTGAAAAAAAAAAAATTATTAAATCAAGCTCCAATAAATATCAAAGCATCATAAACTAACAAAACTTATTTTGCTGGTATAAGTGAATTTGAAACAATACTGCTGGTCTGCTACAGTACCTAGTTTCTTTATGGTAATTCATCATCATGCTACCTTGCTCAGTCTAATAATTTTTTTCTCTGTCATTAAGTATCTCCCTCCTTTCTGCTGATTAAATCTTTCATTATCTCCTTCCCAGTGAAATACTAGTCAGAAAGGGCTCGTTTCCTGTAATGAATTTCAGATTAGTTTTCCCTGTTCTGAAACTTATATTCTAATTACGATTTTGTAGAGAATGATAAAAAGACGGGGTGATCGATGGCCTGATGCCAGTAACAAAACCACAAGTTCATCAGTAACGTGATCATAATTCAAGGTGACACTGATACGTCAAGAATAAACAAAGATCACCCAATATGGATTTGATGACGCCAAGTAAAACCTATTTCTTTGTCTCCGTTTCCTTCATGAGGCACGTCAACAGCTTGTGGACTTGATGACAATGACATACTTACTTGTGCAAAGATTTCAATTAACATTCACATGAGGTCACATTCATGAAAACACTTTGATCCATCACTGAATCTTTCTTCTCTAAATAATTCAAAACAACTTGAAATGATGCTAGTTCTGGAACATTGCTCTTGAGTCTCAGGGTGTCATCCCTTCCGCACGGCCAATATAAACAATGAGTGGTTTGGTATAACATACATGTACCTCTCCAGGGTGCCACTGCACAAAGACTAAGATTAGCTCAAATTGCTCTTACCTATGGCAGGCCATTCATACCACTGGTTTTTTTCCAGCATCGGTCTCTCAAGGGATGTGCAAATCATTGTCACAATTTTAAAGAATTTACATTTTTGGTTTTCTTCATCAATGAACTATAAAAACTGTCAATTCTGTAGATTTTTTAACCATGATTTGCAAATCCTTTGAGAGATCCATGGTGAAAGAAAACAGAGGCATAAATGGCCAGCCATAGTTAAGTACGATTTTAGTCAATCTTAGTCTTTGTGAAATACCTCCCCCCCCCCCTCCACCCCCGAACATCTTTTTTAACATTCACAATTTTAAAGCTGAAAGGCTCTGATTGCTTTGAAAAAAAAAGAGTGCTTAACGCAGAAGGACGGACTTGCCAAATACATATATTTCATATGCCTGTAGTTGAACATCATCATAGTTCTACAGACTCATGCATGCACACAGTAAGATGAAGAATAAAGATAAATGCATGTGCCTTACATTTCCCAACACACACAACTCATTTTTAGGATAAGAAGCTTGAAAGAGAAATATAAAATTAATCGTAGCCCTAGATGATGAATGCTCTGCATCTAGGGTTCCTTGCAGTAAACTCATCACATCCTAATGCCTGCATAGACACTTTCATTTTGTAATTTCTGTGTGTGTAAAGGTGGCTTGATTCCGCCAATTTCTCACTAGATAAATCACACGTGTTCTTTTTTTTTTTGTCTGAAAGACTACTCTGCAGGCATAGACGATTTCTTTTAAGACTTGGTGTTAAGTTTCCTTTTTGGTTGGTAATTGGTCCCACTACACAAATTGAACAAGCTGCCTTTAGGGCTAAATTCGGCTAAATTCTAAAATCTTCAAACATGTTGCCATGACAACAAAATTGCAAAGTGGATAGTATGCATACAAAAGAGGGTTAAATAACTCACATCAATGAGGTAATCTAATATCCCTGAAACTAAATACAAGCAATAAGATATTACACATGTTTTCAAATACTTCATTTTTAACACAGCATCAAAGAACTTGCATTTTACTAAATTAAACTAATGATTTTAACTCTAGTTCCAGTGACTTACTGAACACATGAAATACAAATCCTCAGATAAATTACTCTTGAGTGTAGGGAAAATGTAAAGGGGCCGTTCCACTATGCCGATCTGGCTCCCAATCTACCCCGATCTGGCAGATTTTGGTGGATCGGGGAAAGCGTACTGGTATCACTTGCAATCGGCGGCATCGTCAAAACAGTGTTGTGAGATCGGGATAGGAGCGGGCATTTGTTAAGATCGGCGAGAAATTTTGAACATGTTCAAAATTTTATCCCGATCTTCCCGATCAAAACTCATCGTAAAGTGAGTGGAAAGAATGTTACTACAGCGTAAACACAGCGTAGTAAAGTCTTTCTCAGTGTGGTAACGGCACCTGAATGGGACGTAAAATGGGCGCCGGTGTGGTACCGCTGCTGCCCCTATCTACCACAATTTCCCTGGCTTTCTCCAAAATGAAAATTATTCTTGCCAAGAGAAAATCGCTGAGTACTGGGTCCAGATCGGCCATTTTTCACCCGATCTTCCCCGACCTGAAAAAATTGCCAAATCGTAGCTAGGGTGGCATAGTGGAATGGGGGCTTAAGTTAATCTAATATCAAATTAATTTCAATGCATTAATCCACCTTGTAGTAAATATTACACTGGTTCCTACATTGGTCTTCTTGTTTTGTTCTTTTTATTGTATACTCCTAACGCTATGTTAAGCAAAAATCTATTCTGCCTTTAACCCATAGGCTACTGGAACTAGGAGGTCCCTATGTTAATCCTATGGGAAGGAGAAAATCGATGGGTTAAGTTTAGTAATAACTTCAAAGGGGAAAGTCCCTATTCACATCATGCAATATCATACTGTTTACAAATTAAAGGCTAATGTTACCCCTTTTTTTTCAGCCACCTACATGTAACCTTCTATAGCATAGGGTGGTACAGGGTGGTTTGTGGTTGCATGCTTTCAACCTGCCAGGATTTAACAATAATTAGGAAAATAATACTGGGACTGTATTTTGAACTGAGATGGCTGAAAGTAGCTGAGAATTCTTTATAATGCAGAAGGTCTGAGGCAGGCGCCTAAAGCTCCACCATTTTGTCCAGATCCATTAGAAGGCCGACCTAAGCACCCATCAATATTTATGAGCAAAAATGAATAATTCATTTTGTAAGATGATTCCAAGGAGTCGCGTGCGTCTGTGCATGTTATAAAACATTACGCCCATCAGCTAAAAACATGTGCAATGATGCACAATCACTGCGCAACAAATGCGCAACAAATGCGCATTAAATCAAAGTATCATAATAATAGTGACACGCGCCATACACGTAGTAGATATGAATAATGCAACAAAAACGGGTGCTTAGGTCGACCTTCAAATGATCCGAAAGAGGCGGGGCCTAATGCCATTCGCATAATGATATTAGCGCATGCTGCTTTTCGTCTAGTAAATTTATTATATGTCTATGGTCTAAGGTCAGTTAAGAGGAAACTGGAAATTGCAATATACATCTTTGGGACCTTAAAGTTCCGCCAGTTACATGTACATGTAACCGAGATATTTAATATCTCGGTTGAAACTCACAGTAACCCTCTTCGCTTTAATCTGCTTCATCTGGCAGATATTCATGTGAAGTCTAATGGTGGACATTCACATTAGGGTTATTTTGACTTTGTGAGAATTTTTTTCCATACCAGAAATCCATCAAGTCTACATTTAAACACTGATAACTTACCTTCAGTATCTTGTCACAGACTTCTTCATGTGATGACAAAATGGCCAGTGTACCAGAAGCAGCCTTCACTAAGCCAGGATCTTCTTCACCGGTATACAGGGTCAACAACTTGACTCGATCATTATCTCCCAAATGAAGTTCAAATGCCTACAGGATGAAAAGAATACAACAAACATATTGATGTCAAAAGACATTATAAAACAGATTATAGAATTTAAGGATTCTGATTGATCAATTGACACCAGGTGTGACACTGGGTGTGCATTTATCTTTCCCACTGTCATGAGCATGCAAAAAAAAAAAAAAATTCTCTTCAAAAAGTGCTAACCCATGGCTTGAAATCGTAATGCACGCGTATAATACCACTGGCATTGAAAAAAAAAATGCATTTATGGGGGGTCTATTGGACTCATCGAGGTTCAATTATATATTTTCAGAGTTTGAAATTTTATGTGATTCACCTTTTCCATATATTTACATGAATCCTAGGGGAATTAACTTAATTTCAAATTCCCTGTTTTTGTGTTTTAACCTATGGCAGCTAGAGGGTCAAAAGCATGCATAGTACCCGAAATTTATGGGGAGTCTTTGATTTTTTTTTTAGCCTTTAGTAATCTTTTCCAAAGTCTCAAATTACATATAAATCACATTTGAAATAAATTCAAAGTAGTAATAGGGGAACTATAATTATTCAAAAATTGCTTGTTTTCACGTGTAAACCTATGGCAGGCAAGATTTTTCAAAGCAAAAAATATGCATATTCCCTGGGATTTAAGGGGGGTCTATTTTACTCATGGAGCCTTAATTATATATTTTAAGAGTTTGAAATTTTATGTAAATTACTTCTTCCGTGAATTCAAATAAACGTTAGGGGAATTAAAATCATTTTAAAAATATCTGGTTTTGCATGTTAGCCTATATAGCAGCTCTTAGGACAAAAGCATGCACAGTACCCGAAATTTATGGGGAGTCTTTGAATTTTTTTGAGCCTTTAATAATCTTTTCCAAAGTCTCAAATTACATATAAATCACATTTGAAATAAATTCAAACCAGTAATAGAGGAACTATAATCAATCTTAAAATCCCTGTTTTCACATGTTATCCCTATGGCAGGGGACTCTGTCGAAAAGCAGGCATGATCCTGAAGATTTACAGTGCCATTTACTGAAAATAAAGTTTCATGAAATGTTCTTTTAACTATCCATTCTTCTGTTCATACAAAAATCAGACTTTAAAAACAAAGTTTTAGATATGAAATATCAAGAATAGATTAGACATCTTTTCACACGTTATACCTATGGTGGACGCAATTTTCCAAGTCCATTTTTAACACAGCATTTACCCTGGCCAAAACGTACTACAGAAGTAGGCGAGAGTAATTTGTCTTGTAATCCAATGTCTTTGGCGGCGACCAACCGATTTGCAGCCTGCTTGGGCGCCGCTGGAATTTAGGCATCGCCCAATGATTTTTGGAGAAGTCGAGCGGACTCTAAAGCCCCAGCGATGCCCCAGTGATGTCTTATCGATTTCCCATCCGTCGCCGGTTGATTTAGGTAAAAACTTGGCGAAATTGGGGGATTATCTCTGCGTGGCGTCCGGGCAGTGACTGAATGATGACCAACTGATTCCCGCATGATCTCCTACCTGCCAACGACCGATTTTAAAGAAATCGCCAGGCGGCCGGCTGATGATCAGCGGGGAATCTGCTGGTGTCACGTAGGTGCACTGGCGGCGGCCCACAGGTCTTCGCTGGAACGACCTGGGTATATGTGATTGCCCTTTGCCCATCAACAACTACACTTTTACTGTGCATCTGACTGGTTAACGAGGTCTACAATGCCGTTGATTCCACCTCAACGACCACGACAGCAAGATCCACAAGCCTTTAGGCTGAGCACCGCCTTACGGCTGGGCAGAGGATGTGGGTAATCAAGCAGGCGCCGCCCGGACGCTGGTCTATTTTTAACTAGCCAACCGGTAACCGACCGATCTCCTAGCGACGCACAGGCAGCAACTGCTCAGCAGGCTTTTCATCTAGTGCCTAGTTTGATTTTCAAACTAAATCGCTCAATTAGGTCGTTCTCCAGGCGGTGACCGCCTGGGCACCAAGCATATCTTTGGGGGTGAGTGAAAAGTGAACAGGCGCTGCCAAAATTTTAACTCCGCGCTAAAACTTCAGCGGTGACCGAGCGATGCGCTAAATAACAGCAGTTCCCTGGCGGCCGCTGCTCGGTACCCGGGCAAAATTAGCTTAAAACTCGCCGCCTGGCCGCCGAGCAGGCTGATTTTGGACTTTGTGACCAAAGCTTAATGAAATAAATAAATCATTTTTTTCTTTTGTGGCTTGTGCATAAGTGACATGCACTGCACTCAGCAAAGTTACAATTATGAACTCAATAAGTTCACAATCATAATCCAATGGTGTCTTAACATTCATGCAATTCATATGCACAGTCGTGTGCAAGTTTGCAAACATGAATCATTAGAATACAATATCATCATAGTTCACAATTCCTGCCAAACAAAACAACGATTTAAAAAATAATCCACAGACTGTCTAGCTACATCTAGCTACAATATCACAGCCCCCCCCCCCCCCACCAACCAATGTCATTTGCATGGGCATGAAATTAATGTACAGACAATGTGTGCACCATCTCCACAAGGAGTAATCCAACCATATGGACACCATAAAGTGCACATTATGTATCTGGCAATATTATATAGTCAGTTTGATTATTCTCCTGATTACAGAGTGGCAAAAATAGATTACCGGGGTAACGTCTTGCTTTGAAAGAAAGGGAGTTTGAATGCATTTAGACAAATATGCCTCTTTTCAAAAAATATCTTATGAATTATAAGTTACCTTGAAAATGAAAGGTTTATTTTATCTCACGCATGAAGTTTTTACTAAAACCTTAGAGAGATTTTAGAGATGAAGCCGTAAAACACTGATGTCATCTTTTTTATAGCTTAAAAGCAATGAAAACTAAAGATGATGACTGTTTTCATTAGCCTGAATTTCATAACATTCCACTAATTCATAAGTAATATGCAAAATGGGAGGTACTTCGACCCTTACATTTGGCTATTGCATGACATAGAAGTATTATAGCAAGCAAATAAGGATTTGTTCGCCAAATAGCATTATCATTTTCCAAAGTTAGCATGCTAACGTGAAGATGCACTCAGATTATGATACCCTCCAAAGCTTGAGCTATTAAATTTCTTGAGCAATAGGGGGATAGGAATCTCAACTTGGGCAAACTGAGATGGGAACTGAGCCTGAACTTGTTATGGGCAATTCCATGATTAAGTGGACATCGCCCTAAACTTCATTTCTGCTCTTTCTCAAATTCAGGTCAATTTTAGGTGGTAAAATTCAATCATACAGAAATTGTAAATGCAAAGGGGTTTCATACTCACCCCCTAAAAAATTGTTCCAAATGTCTCCTTATAGCAGAATCCGAACCATACAAAAACTTACATATATGGGACTAGACACAGTTTCTTAGACTTAGACAGAGAATGTAACGTTACTAATCATGGAATTGCCCTTATGGTTAATGAGAACACACCGTCTTATCATCTCTTTTTATCTCATATCTACTTCTTCTTAGCTCCTAGTTGACCTTCCTTGTTCCCATCTGTCATATAATCTGAAGTCATGAAAAAACAATGATTTTAATGAAGGTTGCTAGAAATACAAAAGATTGACAAGATAGGTTAAGAGCGCTTAACCTCGAGATAGCAGAAACAAGGAATCAACGAATAAAGGAGATGAAGGCTACATACAATCTTCTCATAAATCTAAATGAAAAAAGGTCTTAAAGGGGGTACCCAATGCTGAAACAATGTGAGTTCACTTAAAAGAGCGTGATTTCATCAGCAGAAAATCATCTGCCTAAATTTTTCTTAAAAGTCGTGTTGCCAAGGAAACCCCAAATGCGGTAAGATTTCAGGATATTTTTGACCCCTCAGCTGTGACCTAGTTTCAACTGGGTACCCACTTTGACGTCAAAATGACGTCAAAGTGGGTACCTTGTCGCGCAGTTCTAGCAAAATGCGCACAAGGTATAATAAAAAATTGTACAGTCTAGCGCGCAGCACAACTGCAGTGCGCGAAGCTGGGTACCCACTTTTACGTCATACCTCAAATTCAAATTTTTTTGTCAACTGTTGACTTTTTATGAGAAAATTAGCCAAAATGCATTGATTTTGATTGAAAATCATCAAATTTTTAATGTTATTCTTCTTAGAATTGTATTCTCGATCATATATCCCCCCAAAAATTTACCATTGTGTAATCACTTTAAACATAAAAATAAATATCTGTCCATTTGTAAATGAAATCAATGAAGATGTTATTCCAGTACCTTCATTTCAAAGTTTGTTTTACAGAAGTTGTGACATATTTATTTATTTATTCATCTGTTTATCTATTTATTCATGCACTTATTTCAATTCTTTACTTATTCATTTATTCACTTACTTATTTATTGACACTTACTTATTCATTCATCTATTTCTTGATTTATTTATTAATGCACTTATTTCAACTCATTTATTTATTTATTCACTTACTTATTATTTACACTTACTTATTAATTCATCTATTTCTTAATTTTTATATATTCATTTACTTATTCACTCATTTATATACTTACTTCTTTCAAACTGTTTAATTTAGTCAGTTTGTTATTCATTCTTTCATTTATTGCGCATTTATCAATTCATTCATTTGTTTGTTCATTTATCCATTCAATCATTTATTCATCTATTATTTTTTTTATCATTATACATGTACATGTTCTTTAAAAAATCATCCTTTCTTATCAATCTCTAGCGTGTCTTACAGTCTGTTTATTCCAACATTTGTTGCAAATGAAAGACTTTTTTTCTTGTTTTGCCTTAATCAATAGCAGGTTTATTCTGCAGCCAGACATACCCTTCATGCAGCTGAGGATTTCCAACCAGGATCCTCAACTATCCCATATCAAACCTGATGATGGTGTGCAAGGACAATGCAATGCCTTGATGTGAAATTTGTTATTGAAGTTTGCACATGTAGCTTTAACAAGCTTCAGATCTGACATTTAATCAATTCTTCAATTTCATAAATAACAAGGCATGGCAACTGTGGCCTCAGAGAGAAGAAAACTACTGAATACTCATGAGTCAATTTTGAAGGTTGGACCTCCAACTGTTTTGTATCATAATGTTGTCTTAGTTGATTTATTGCATGAAATCCCTCTTGCCTGTTCTGTAACCAATCATACATGTACAACTCAACTGCACATTTTTTCCACAAGTTAAACTGATGGTACCACTTTCTTACTCTAACATCAAGCTGTTAACATTGTATTTTCCATTTATACAGTTTTGCAATATTCACAGAACTATATACAAATTGGCATGCTGTAACACTCCACGTGGAAAGAAGTGTGAGTGGGTGTGTGTGTTATGAGTTTTACATATGTGTAACAATCAGATATTAATATCATTAGGGAGCTTTAGATACGCGACGCAGCTCAGACGACGCGGTATCTTGCAGAGTTGACTTACGTTCTCCTCTTTGCTTGCGTCGTGATGCAAAGAGGCTTTAGATTTGGGGAAGACGCAGTACCCTTTGCGCTGTACAATCATCAAACAAAACGCACATGCTCAGATGTGAACCTGATGTGAACCATTATTACATCATAAAACAGGGTCTTGCGTCACGTATTGGGGAGGACGCGTATGCGTGCAATAATCACACAAAGTGCGCGCGCTGAAATATGAACCATAGTTTCATCATAAAAAAGGGTCAACAAAGGTTTCGCGTCGTGTATTGGGGAGGACGGTAAACTGGCCCCAGAACCGTCATGTTAAACAGACGACGCAGGATTGACTGGAAAAGAGCTGTCTCGCGCATGCGCTCAACATTTTTGCCAAAATACCGCGTCGTCTGAGCTGCGTCGTGTATCTAAAGCTCCCTATCATTTATGTCTGGGAGCACCATCAGAAAACATGTCACTCCGGTTTGAACCCCAGTGGATTAGAGTACATGTAACTTTGCATGCAAAGACAAAGGGCTGACCACAGAATCTATGTTATCGCCAGACCAACCCCTGCTTGAAATGATGGCATTACTGATGCCAATTTAAAGATTTTAAAACTTATCTTCAAGTACATGTACATGTAGATACTTCATTCCATGAATTACATAATCTGCATTTTCCCAAACTATATGCACTGGGTTTGTCAAGTAATATGAAGAACTCTTCCTCAAAGTGATGTTCATGGAACCATGCAAAGCATATAAAGATTCACTGCCATGAAATAACTGCTCAGAACTCCTTTCTAATGCCCTTGAACTTTTTTTTTTTGTATATCAAAATTTTACAAGAAATGCTTGAATTCTTAAATCCTGAAAGGCATGTGTACGTGAGCTGAAAGGATAAAATAAAATCAATAAATAGTAATTGTTTGAACCCTTGGATAAACAATAAATGGATTGTGAACCTTGGGATTTCATGTTCAGAATGAAAATGTCAGCTGCTAGCAAGTCTCAAAATCATTTACCATCTATTTGTACACAAATTCAAGATGTCTGATCAATACGCAGCAATATGCAAGCCAAATACGCAAAGGTGTGAACGTAGCATTACAAAAGGGCAAATGGTCGCAAAGTTATTTAAGTTTCGTAAGCGTCACAGACAGACAGACGGACGCTGCTAAGGATCAATTAGTCTTGCTCCACCTTGCAAAGTGGCTTAAAAAATGAAATGAATTTCATAAACACTTGACAACTTGGATCCTGAGGAAGATCCTACTGATTCCAATAAAATTCCTATGATAATTGTGTCAAGAATACATTCTTCAGCTAATTCAAACAAACAGAAAACTATCAGAAAACAGGATTTCAGCAGAGAGCTATTTCTAAGTACAAACACAAAAATCTGTTTTTGCCAGTTGCTGGCTTTTATTTTTCATTAACCTTTTTTTAATTACATGTAAGTGCACTCTTGAAATAAAAAGCAAATTTACAAATCATTAGGACCAGACACTACTTATGACAAGCAGTTGTGAAAATACATTCCTATAATATAATAAAATTTCAGATGCTGTATGGGGATAATTACAAATGAAGGTGATAAACAATCAAATTCCAATTGACATGAAGAAAGACAGAATTGTTGATAACTAATCTTACGTGCTGAATCAAAGCATAAACCCACATGTAATTAGTCTTGGAGAACGTTAGGCAATTAAGTTTTGCTCAAAATGTACCAAAATTTAAAATGAAAATGGGCCAAGCTGTCTAGGCAGATAAGAGCTTTCCAGTCAGGGCAAGGATCCTTGATCTCAATTCATTGCCTCGGAGCAAACACGCCCCTACACTGTAAATGTATTGTGCGCAGACAAGCCCTTAACAAACATTTAACAAACATGATGCATTTTAAAGTTCTTCTAAAGGAAATGCAGTTGTGACACTCTGACTGTTGTTTTGGAGTTACTATTACCTTCCTTCTGGATAGATTTTGAAGAAATAATGAAGCGTTTTATGACGATTTTCTTCTTTCTTTGATTTATGAGAAAACGGCTTTTGCATCCTGAAAGGGTGTTTCTGCACTGATGTGACAAATTCAGTACATCTAGGAAGGAAGGTTATTAAAAGGAACGGTCTTTTGGATTGTGGGAATGATCGTGACAGTTTCAAAAATCATTACAAAGTCAACAGACATTGTCATGAATAATCTTGAAAAGATAAGAAGGTTATAAAGACTGACACTTGACCCTTATAAGTAAATGGTGTAGGAAGAAAGGTTGAAATCTGGGAAAAAAAGAAACAAGGGGAACAATAAGATCCTGGATCATGGATGTCATTTTGTCTTCCTTAGTCTTTGACAGTCCAAATATGAAAAGCAAAAATGTTACAGAGATCAAGGAGACAGATATGAAGAGGTAAAAAGCAAAATATTGTTTTAATGAAGGTTAAAGCGTATTATACAACCAGCCAGTATAAAATAACCTTTGATTTTCTGTCATATTGGGATGAATTTCAAAGCACTTTGGCAAATTATCTACAAATGAAGATACTTAACCTCAAGTCAGCACATCAAGTAGAAAGTAAGTTTTAAAAGGGATACACTTAAGAGTGGCTGTTAATGGCACATAGCTTTTTTTCCAAATGCAAGGTAGAAATACATTTATATACACAGTTCAGTTGTACATCCATAGGTGCATCAACTCAATTCAATCTAATTCATCTTTAAAGCCTGTTCCTTCATGAGTAATAAGGTCAATGTGTCAGGCTTTTAATTTTTTTTGCACAGATTAATACGATTCTGCAACAAAATGACTGAACAAAATGAATTCAGTAATGAAACCAAAATAAGAAATATACTTGCTGATTTGATTTTTGCATGTTTATTTAACTTCTGAATTATGTCGTTTTCATCAAATCAAGAGGATGACAAGCAGCACTCCATAAATCAGTGGACGAAGGTAGTTAAGCAAAATGGAGTTGCATGAAAATATGGTCCAAAACACAACCTTCACATGTAACTCAACCCACTTTGACATCGACATGGTTTTATAGGTCATGTACAATTTTCGTAGCATAAAGAAAATTGTCATGAAATAGACTGAATTAAATACAACTTCAAACTGTCTGCCTTGCATACATGCAGTTGCATGAAAATGAAAAGAGAACTATTACTGGTTTTAAATGTGTGTAAGCACTGTATACACTTGAAGTTGTTTAAGTTTTAAGTTGGTGAACTGAAATTTAAAAAAAAAAATTGCCTTTCATTTATATGATATTACATAATGAGGAGAAACCTGCATGGTATCTTGGTATGCTATCTTGCTTCTGACCGGCTAAAAGCAAAATATGACATTGAAGGGCATACCAAGGCTACCAAAGCTTAACTTAGAATGTTTGTTTGAAACCGCTGGTTTAGAAATAAGTTAATTTCAGCTTTCTGTTTATTTGTTTGTCGCATACCAAGGCTACCAAAGCTTAACTTAGAATGTTTGTTTGAAACCGCTGGTTTGGAAAATAAGTTAAATTCAGCTTTCTGTTTATTTGTTTGTTGCATACCAAGGCTACCAAAGCTTAACTTAGAATGTTTGTTTGAAACCGCTGGTTTGGAAAATAAGTTAATTTCAGCTTTCTGTTTATTTGTTTGTCGCATACCAAGGCTACCAAAGCTAAACTTAAAATGTTTGTTTGAAACCGCTGGTTTGGAAAATAAGTTAATTTCAGCTTTCTGTTTATTTGTTTGTTTTACTCTGACGAGTGTAAGTCTAAAAGAGAGAAACAGAGAGAGAGAGAGAGAAAGAGAGAAACAGAGAAAGAGAGAAAGAAAAAAGGCAGAGAGAGAGAAACAGAGAGAGAGAGAGAGAGAGAGAGAAAGAGAGAAAGAGAGAAAGAGAAAAGGCAGAGAGAGGGAGAGAAGACAGGAAAAGAGAGGGATGGAGAGAGAGAGAGGGTGTGGAATAGGAGATGGTGAGTAGGATGAGAGAAGTATAGGTAAGAAACAGAAGAAGTACGAGAGGAAAGGTCTTGCTTAAGAAGGCTGTACAGAGATAGCACAAGGAAAAGAGCAAAGTACATGTAGGAAACACCCAAATAAATATTTACAGAAACATTTAGAAGCAGGGACTTGGAAGCGAGGTTATTTGAATTAATTCATGAAAGGAAAACAAGTGTGAGTACAACTGCTGTTTGACTAGACAACTCTGGTCAGTGCATCAGCCACTGCTAGCAGCAAAAGAAGTTTGAATTTCAAATCTCATATATATTCCACCTTGAGACATTTAAATGCAAAGCCTGAATGCACTTGGGAAAGTACATATCATAGTAAAGTCAATATCCAGTAGCAAAATTAGTGATGAATGATTTTCATTGTATACCTTTCACCCAAGACAACATGTTTTGGTGGGTTTTTTTCTGAAAATGCCTTGGCCAAACGCATTTTACCCCAAAACTTAGGAACTAGAATCAAGAAAATGAATAACAGTGCCAATTACGTAAATGATCTACCAGTATCTCATCTGATTGCAAAGACAATAAAGATAACCTTGATGTCTTTTTCGAGGATACGATTAAGTTTATGTCTAAAAATAAAGCACCCATTACTTTTTTTCCAAACATGTACAACTTCTACGTTTCTAGATATACATGTATGTTGTACTAGTTGCAGGAAATGCCACTGACTTTTGAAAATACACACATTAAATGAATTATGGAGGATAAAGAAATCTGGATGGACTCCATGCTCCATGGATTCCTAACATACAAGCCTAGGCTACATGTTCTTCACATCAGATGTCACTATTCCTTTAAATACATTTGCTTTCCATACAGACAAGGTGAAATTACAGACTTAATAATTTTCTTCAAAATAAATCATTCAGTAAAATGCATTAGGATTACAAGAAGTAAAAAATGACAACCTTCTTGACCCTAACTGAAAGAAATGATGAGGGTCTCAAATCAATATGGTATGTCACACAATTAGATTCCCCATCTCCCTTAATTACGTGTGGCGAACCACGCACAGAAAATCCAAAAAACCAGCTCTAATTCACTTAATAGTCATAAATGGCCCTAGATGAACACTTAATGGGATTCCTGATGGAACAGGGGAAGAGGGTGCTTGAGTGCCCCCTCTTGTGGCGGTGAGATGCAGTGGCTCCCGGGTTAATGGCTATTGGAGTGGTCCTCTTACCAAGTCAAGGAGTGTTAGATTGAATCATGGGGAGGATTCCCAATGAAAGGGGAGATATGCCGATGGGGTCCTACCAGAGGGGACCCATTAATCATAAACAAAATCTTACAAACATTGGTCTTCTGTTTCTCTCTATCGGAAATCGGAAGGCCAATAAAGATCATTTGTGAGTTATTGAGAATCTCCCCGGATGACAGTCGATTTTTAGTCAAACCTCTACTACCATCTTGTTGTTTGGTTATCCAAGTGCCAATATAGCATGTTGTTGAACAGAATTGAAAATACTGTAAAATAAAATGATCTGAAAAGAAAAGATTATGAAGAGCTTCAAAGGAAAAAACATCAATTAAAGACTGTTGCCTTTGTGAACATACACCGCACATGAACTATACATGGAAAAAAAAACCACATCTTCCTTCAATCTAGCTTTAAAAGAACTAATAACAATAAGTAATCTCACAAAAGGTCAGAAAGATGCAAAAATTAGGTCATGAAGCATTCAGTCATTTTTCTTTGATATACGTGTAAAAACTATTTTTTGTAAAATCCACTTATTGAATATTTTATTTTTTAAACCACTTGCTACTTTTTCTTGACTGGCAAAAATGATTCCATTGTAATTGGAGAGCTTTACCTCTTGATCTATAGGGCTGACAATAACAAAAAACTTGCAGGAGTTGAAGAAACAAGAAGTCTTCCACATCTGATTTTGATTTCTAGTAACTCCTTGGTGCTTTTATCAAAAAAGCTCTGATTGCTATGGTGGACCTGAAATACGCTTGACAACAAGTCATGTGGGCCGTGAATTTTGGGGCCAATGGACGAGAATTTCGCGACTGGGACGCAAAGTTCCCGTCCTGTGGTCATGAAATTTGTGACCCGGGATGCAAACTTTGCATCCCAGTCACAAAATTCTCGTCCACTGACCGTGAAATTCACAGCGCACATGCCTGTTGTCAACCATACTTCAGGGCCACCACAGATTGCTCTTCTACAAAAAATATATATGACCACTACATTCCTTGTATTGTACATGCATATGAAATACAAGACAAAAACTAGTCATGTGAATATGCTGTGTAATAATAGATGGTCATCTACATACAAGATGCAGAGAGGAAAAAAATCATTTCTCCATCAAATTCTTTGATTTTTTTAAAAAAAGTTTTAAATATTCAAAGCACAGTTACTCCTTTTTGCTCATGATAGCTCTTTTTTTTTTTTTTACTGATTTGCTTAATGAGATTCCTTTAAACTAAAGCAATGTTTATGTCATGAAATTCCAGTATGCTTTTCTGTCATACCCAGTACTTCTAGTTCTTAACTGTTCACTACCCTTATGCATTACCGGTAATAACAGTTCTAAACTGTTCACTACTCTTATGCATTACCGGTAATAACATTCACCACTTATGAGTGGTGCATATGCGCTACATGTAGTTTATTCTTCTCACTTGATATGAATGTTTTATATTTTTAAAATTTCTCTCTTTTTTTTTTTTTTTTTTTTGCAATTACTCATAAACTGTCTGTAATATGTAAAAGGACAAAAATGAAATAGAAAATGTAGGTTTAAAGATTATCTGTTGAAAAAGCCAAAATGGTCTCATACAAGATATGTTGCAAAAGAAATTTGATATGAAATACAATTCAAATATATAATATTCATCAATCACTCAATCTTTCCATTTTTTCGAATTGATAACACATGCAGGCTGCAGATTTCCCTTCTTACTCAATTCGATTACAAGGCAGTCGCCTTATGAAAAATTACATATCAATCACTGGGCAATTTGAATGAAAAACTGGAAACAAGTTACTTTTAAAAAGGCTGTGGAGCCTTCCTGAATTCTTCTCATGTTGACTTCCCTTTCATCTCAGTAATTTCATAGTACATGAACATGTATGTTCTTTTAAAAATTGTCAAAGGAAAATGAATTGAACTACCTAGGGGATTGATTTTCTTTGAACCTGAATAAAAACATTTTTTATTTTTTATTGCTGTCTGAGCTGCTTACAATGCAAAACATACCTGCAGTTCCTTTTAGACATTTGGCTTCAGGAAAGGGGCCGAAAGGAACTGCACATGTATAAAAAATGTAATCCAATTCAAAAGAAACTGTTTTGGCCATGCTGAAGAGGGCATTGAAATTCAGCGAGTGTTTGGCAAGTATTCCTGGGATAACAAGCTAATGGATTAGGAAGATTCCATTACAAATAAAGCTATCCTCTTCCCTCATACATGTTGATCACTATACAATACATTGCATATGCACATAAATACTCTTACTAAAATGACTAAGAAACAGGATGAGGAGCAAGAAAGGTTCAGCTCATATTTGGAACATGTTATCCTCCTAACATCTCTTTCAGAATTTTTTTTTTCATTATTAAAGCATTTCAAACTGTTCACTTACAAAATGAACATTTTAAAGATAGAGTTCATGAAAGTAGTATGAAATAGAATTGTTGTGAAGTGGTTGAAGGTGCTTTCATAACTTTGAAATTCATGTTATGGCTGCCTCACATACATTTTGTAACATGTTTCAGCTCCATCTGCAATGCCAGTTATCACTGCTTGCTTTCCAGGCTTTTAAAAAAAAACCCAGTCTGATGAACAATTACCCACTGGGAAAAGCTTAGCATTTAATCGACCCTGACACGCTTAACTCTAAACCCTTAACTTACATGTAGCACAAGCACCCAGAACATGCTGTGTTCTTGAGATCAAGCAAACCAAAGCAATGTCCACAAAGTGTTATCTTTAACACATAAAATACTGATGACATATCATGAAACTTATACCCTTTTTATACTGCAGACCAAATTTGGGGTGCTCTGAGAGTGCTCCAAGAGTGACCCAAATGTGGGGCACCCCAGAGCATTTATACTGCCATTTATGACCATCGAGCTGCACGAGCTATACCAATTATGATGTCATAAAGGATATGTGCACCAGTTATATGTACTCTTAACATTATGACGTCAGTTACATCACAGCCTATAACAAATGAATACGATTACGTCACTGATTTGCAATTGGGGCACCCCAGGTTTGGAGCACCCCAAAAAAGCTTTTATACTGGGCGTTGGGGCACCCTAGAACCGCTCCCGGGGCTCCCCAGTGCCCAGTAGAAAAGAGGTATTAATCAAGCTTTAAAGTATGTCAAAATCACTGACAAATGAAATATTTCTCTACATAGGATATTGAAGAGAATCAGTGTACCGTAATACAGGAGCAAAATGATTTCACACAAGGTCAAACATTCAAGCAAAACTTCTACCCCCTAGTACCCTAGCTGAATATGAGTACACCTTGGAGACAAGAGCTAAATCATTCTAGGGATCAATTAAATATTTACAAGAGGAAATCACTCCCCTTGGCATGGAGTTTTCCTCATAACGTCAATTACCCTGTGGCTGTATTTTCTACTGTGGCATATTGTGAAGACAGTTTTAGAATAGGACATGTGGGACATCTGGGCATCCAACTTCTATTAAAACATCTTCCAGTTTTCAACTATCCGGGTTAAATGAAGTTCCTCGTGGGGGGGGGGGGGGGGGGGGGGGGGGGTCATGAATACTTTGCCCAAGATCTGTCAAACCATTGTTAAAACAAACTTCATTAGCAACTTTCAACTAAAGATAATATAACTATTAGTTTTACACAAGCAAAATTCAGGATCTTTATATTCATTTTCATTTTTCATTGCTATTGCCTCAGAAATTCCAGATATATGACCATGAAAAGGGCTCAAAGATAGGATGGCAGGATTCAAGAATGTTTTATGAAATGAACTGTTCATATATAAATGGTTTTACCAAAATATGCACAGCATACTAAGCTAGGAAAGTTTGGGCCAAAATGTTGGCAAAGAAGCCTGACAAAAAATGGGAAAAGAAAATAAACAGAAATACTGCTCAAGAGTTGCACTATCATAATTACAGAGTACATGTACATAATGCAGGATGAGTACTTGTAAAATGAGTACTTTGTATCTAAGTAAAAACAAAAAAACAAACAAAACAAGACAAAGAAGCAAATATAAACAAAGACATGGCTACATGTACATGTAGACTATTATGCTTGACAGTTCACCATCTTCAAAATAGATATAGAAACAATATTCAATAAATAAAAAGCTAAATATACATTTCTCAACCATTTGATCTGAAAAGGTCCATATTAGCACCAAGACAGAAAAAACAAAACATTCCAAAACATTTGCCTTTCGTTTTCAATACACTGAGAAATCTACAGATTCACAAAACACATGTAGAGTGAATCCTATTCCGCATATCTGCATAAGATTAGAAGGACGAAAGAGAAGGAACTGCCCTGCACTTATAGTGTAAAGGAAACTAAACAAATAGTGTACAAAATTGAATGATTAAAAATTTAAAGTGGTTTGCCAAAGACCTTTTCCTTATTAGCTACACGTAATTCATAAAAATAGAGAACAGAATTTGTTTTGAAATTATGATCAAAAGGTGAAAAAATGGCCTTAAAAAATCAATAAATTCTTTGAGAGTTTCAAAGAAAAAATGGTGTTCTGAGAAGTTGGAAAATTAATTGGGAGTTTTCTCACTCATGTCTCACATGTATCAGTTTGGAATAATATCATTCGTAGTGGAAATGTTCCCTGAAGAGAAGTGTTTTTAAATGGCCTCATAATTATTCAAAATTTCAAAATATGACAACAATGAGGTGAAGTTTGCAGGGATAAATATTCATATACTACAGGTACAAGTGTGTACAGTCCAATATTCTTATATCTGTGTGCTGTGCATTTGTTCTTCTGCAAGATTACATCAATTTCTTATCCTTTTGATAATTCAAGAACCTAACCCGGGGGAGGAGGTGCTACACAAAGCTGCGCACAAAGTTACGCATGACTTTAAGAATAACAAGCTTAAGTTGAAATATGAATTATGTAGATTAACTTTATCATTATTAACAAAATGAGTTTAATGTGAAGTGTAGTTTTTGCCAACAATTTTAATAATGGAGATTATGGGAAATAAAGTCACAATTTGTTAAAACAAGATGAAAAACTTTGGGCAATCCATCTGGCTGTTCATAGTTAATTCATTCTTAAAGTCATGTGTACCTTTTAATATGCACAGCTATGTGAAACACCCCTGGTTTTCAATAAACCAAAAAATGAACCTTTCCCAGCTGCTTGGATACAGCTCCTTCCACAATTTTATTACCTGACCAAAACTCACCTTTACATGAATCTTAAATTCGCAAAAATGGTTTAAATTTAGACCATTGTTTATGCAAATTTTGCAGTATAAGTGCACTTCATTTAGCACGTACACTAAGAAAGGTCCAATAATGTTTTAATTTAAATAAACCATGTGTAAATTTTGTACATAAACCATGGTCTAAACAGTGACAGCCCACTTCACCGAAGGCCCGCAAGACCGAGGGCCAGCGAGACCGAAGACCCGCGAGACCGACTGTTTTATTTCTTATTTTCCTTCATCAGGTGGCGCGGTCGAGTAGTTTAAGGCGCCTCGTTGCAGTGGCGTAACAGGTGCCTGCTATCAGAGGGGGGAGGGGGGCAGAGCCAGATATTTCCTGGTAACTCCGTCTAGAATTAGTGGCGTAGCTAGGATTTCAGTTTAGGGGGGCGGTAGTGAGTACGGGAAGCGTGCTCCCTAGGGGGGTGCAGGGAGGGGGGAGTGTCCCCCCCGCGAAAATCACTTACAGAGCGCGCTCCCTGGGTGAGGGTGCAGGGAGGGGGAGTTTCCCCCCTCCCGCGCAAAGCGCGCAAGCTCTGATGTTTCTTTGCATTGTTCTTCTCGGGGGGGGGGGGGGGGGGGGGGGGGGGGCAAGAGCTAAAAATTTCCCGGGTAACTAAGTCTAGAATATGCGGGCATGGTGGGGGTGAGCCTGCACCGCGAGTAGCTTGTCGCGACGCCCGTAGCAGCTGGGGCCTAGGGGCCCGCTCTAGGGCCTCTGATGGGGGTCCAGAGGCAAAGCCCCTGCGGGGATCCAGGGAGTGGAGCCCCCGGAAGCTCCAGGTTTTGGTAGTAAACACTCCCCCCTCCCTGCACCCCCCAGGGAGCGTGCTTCCCGGGCTCATTACCGTCCCCCTAAACTGAAATCCTAGCTACGCCACTAATTTTAGACGGAGTTACCAGGAAATATTGGCTCTGCCCCCCTCCCCCCTGTGATAACAGGCACCTGTTACGCCACTGCCTTAAACTACTCGACTGCGGCACCTGATGAAGGAAAATAAGATTTTAAAAAGTCGGCGTCACGGGCCTTCGGTCTCGCGGGCCTTCAGTCAAATGGGCGGACTCCGTCTAAACCATGCCAACTAGCATGAATTTAGCGCCCTTTGCCAAACACGCCTTTCTTAGTGTACACACTAAATCAAGCGGACTTACAACACGAAATCTGCATAAACCATAGTCTAAATTTAAACCACCTTTGTGAATTCCAGCTAAAGAGTTCATAGAGCAGCACAGACAACAGAAATTTACAAGTGCAGATTTTATTGTTCAAGCTTCTTGTCATTTCTTATCTGAAAAAAAATTCTGAATGGTATACATAAGAACCACTTCATTTCAAGTACATGAGTGAAAACACTGTCAGTTAATGATTTTGCTAAAAGAATGTGTTCTTGCATGTAAAGAGGATGGCATGAAATATTTGAATCCTCTTGGAATCAAAAGAGTTTTCAATTGTAAATGTTGAAAAGCATACTACAGTGTACATGTACAAAATAGGCATACATACTTCAAAACTGCTCTACATTTATCTTATCAAACTATTTTCTAATTGAATGAGATACACAAGTACTATTCCACCTCAAGTATAATGTATGCAATAGAAATGTAAAATAATTTTCACTCAAGGCCTGGAAAAACAAAACAATCTTTATCACGACAAAATTACAAATTAAGAAAAAAAAACCCCAACCAAACAGAAGTAAGGGCTCTAAAACTTCATCAAATATATATTTTGATAAAGGGATACATTCTCTTTGTGATGAATTGTTAACCCATTGTCTATGGGAACCGGATAATCCATGTATTAAGCCAATAGGACTAGAGAATTCAGTATTCAATAGGATTTGTCATGCAACATCTGGGCCCTGTTTCATAAAAATTGTTATCAGTAACAAGTTGCAATAGCTGCTATAAGCTTATGAAATACTTGCATATGATTGGCTGAGAGCAAATTTGTCATAGAAATGTCATATCAGTTGTTACTGATAACAAGTTTTATGAAATGGGGCCCAGATCGAGATAAATTACCCAGGTAGCTTTAGAATATACCGGTATTGGAAATGTGGAAGGACTCTCAGTTAAGATTTTGTTACTGAAAAGAATCTCCACTGAAGAAGAAAGGAAGAATTTTATTTCAATTACAGGTGTTTGCAATGCTAATGGATGAAATTAGCATCAGCATGTTACAAATAAATAGAGACAGAAAGAGATATAGGACCACAATTTTAAATGCTTAGATCTAACATACAGGTACATTGTACCAAGCAAGCAAGCAAGGAATGCATTGAGCAATTAAATAAAAGCTGGACTTACCTTTTCATTCAAAATAAGGTTGCACATGCACTCTGTGGCTGCTCTCTTTATCATTTCATGATCCTCCAACATGTAATTCTCAATCTGGGAAAATCCCTTCTCTT
This sequence comes from Echinometra lucunter, assembly GCA_029962745.1. Taxonomy (NCBI): domain Eukaryota; kingdom Metazoa; phylum Echinodermata; class Echinoidea; order Camarodonta; family Echinometridae; genus Echinometra; species Echinometra lucunter. The sequence continues at coordinate 39,574,805 of CM057153.1, forward strand.
TTATTATCCTGTTCCTGTTGAAAGATAAATGAAAACAGAGAATGCATGAAAGGTGATGAACAAGGGATAAGCGTGAAATTAAATTTACCCCATTAAAGGAGAATGAAACCCTGGGGAAATATCCATTTTAATGAAAAGAGAGGATAGAGAAACAATTTTTTAAAAGTTCCATCAAAAACGGTTGCGAAATGAGAAAGTTATGAACGTTTGAAAAGTCTAGATTTACTTTCTATAGCAATCCCCAAATTGGCTATGCTGCTTCAAAATGGCAGTTTCAGGATAATTCTCAATATATTTTGTGGACAAAATTTCATATTTTCTCCAATATATTTGATGGTGCAGCTTTTCTCCTAAAGATATATCATAGGGAAATGTATTTGACACAATGTATGTTGAGTTCACAAAGATACAAGCAGCATCTTTAGAGATAATGGAGAAAATATGAAATTTTGTGTAGAAAACATATTGAGAGCTGTCCTTCTAAACCTGCCATTTTAAAGCACCACTGCCAATTTGAGGATTGCCATTGAAAGTAAATTGAGACATTTCAAACTTTCATAACTTTCTCATTTTGTAACCATTTTTGGAACTTTTAAGAAATTGCTGCTCTCTATCCTCTCTTTTCATTTAAAATTGATTTTTCCCCAGGGTTTCATTCTCCTTTAAAGTTTACCTCATTAAAACTGCAGATGTAAAATAAGTTATGGTTGTCACATATTTGAAATTTATATCTGTAAAGTGTGAAGTTTGGTCTGTAATGTCTTGCAGTTACTGCATTGTTCAATGACAGACCACAACTTGATCTTGGTTATTAAACATCATAACCTGTATTCATAAAGGTGGACTAGTCATAAAACCTGTGGTCTAACTTATAGCCCATAATTCACAGTGTCAAGTATCAAACATAATCCATACAAGTTACTGTAATTTGGGTTTCTTTTAAAAACTAATCCATTCATCCAATCTAGTCGGTATGGTAGACAATTTAAGAGTCTCTTGAAGACGCATTTCTTTCATATGTTAAAATGGTACGGTCTTATGTCTTATGTCAAATCAAGTTGTACTCCTCTTCCATTACATGCTTCAGTCATTCTTTATTCCTCTTCTTTCTTCTGGGCACATAGGGAGTTATAGGGACTGATATGGACTCTGCAAGAATGGTTCATGATTATTATCATTACACCTCTGTAAAGAACATTATACAGTGGAACCTCGTTATAAAGAACACTGTTAAAACAAACTCTTTTCCACTCCCACTTCTTTGTATTTTATTGTTTTTTAGCCCTGATTTAACAAGGTTTTGATGTAAAGAGGTGATTTTCTTGGTCCGGAGGAGTTTGTTATAACGAGGTTTGCCTGTAGTATATCTACTAGTGCACTATGATACAAGTATGATCATATCAAAAAGATATGAAGACCCACCTGACAACATGCACTATGATACAAATATTATCATTATTTAACATAATCATGTAAAATGAATAACCAAGTAAGGAGAAATGATACCTACCTGACGGCATGCACTATGATACAGTTATTATCAGTATTTAATATAATCTTGTAAAATGAATTCAAACTAATTAAGAAGAAATGATACCTACCTGACTGTATCATTCATGGAAGCTAGGTTAGTAAGAGCCATGAGAGCTTCAAAGTTCTGCAGTCCAGTATTGTCCACATCTAACAAGTTGACCAATGGACGGACAATTTCAAGATGCTGCAAAACAGACAGATAAAATAAAATGTTATGAAAGAAGTTAATCCTTCCAAGCACACAAACTGTGACCAATGTTGAATACAGTTCTCTGTGCCAGTCAAGTTCCTCTAACAATTATTCAAAGGAAAATGACATTAATTTACCTACATTACCTAGGTTAAGGCAATATTCAGCACTGAAAAAAAAAAGAAAAAAATCATGAAAGCATTGAATGAATTTTTTTTAAATTCCTGTTCAAAAAGCTAGCTAAAGGCAATATTCCATACTGAAGAAAAAAGAACAAAAAAAAAAAAATTATAAAAGCATTGATTTTAATTCTTTGTTGCTTATCATTCCACAAAACTGATTTAACAAATTGCATGTCCAATCACCATTTTTTTTTTCAACATTTCCTTTGGTACGGTTAGGTTCTATTTTTTCCAACAACTGCATGCAAAACAAAATGAAAGGAAGACTTAACATAATTTCTTTTTACACTATCAAAACCATATAACAAAATTGGTGAAATAGACTTTAAAAAGTAGAGGAAAAAGATTTGAGGGATCATAGAGGATAAAAGGGATAAAGGATAAAACGGACATGATATCAATTATCAATTAATCTCAAAATGGAGGAAGGCAGGTTGAGGGGATGATTCACATATTATGAACATGTATCAGTTTGATGTATTTAAGAAGTATTTTTCATACCCAAGGGGAAATAGTATTAGTTTTTAGCTGTATCTCTTGCTATTCCAGTAAATCAATAATAAACGTACCCTTTGACCTGGGAAAGCAACCTCTGGATTCATGGTGATACCAATCTTCGCTAGCGCCTGGGCAGCTCTTGTTTTTCCTTCCTTCGTACCTTCATTTGCGAGGGGTACCAGGGCCTTGGCCCCGCCCTGCTGTACAACTAGACCACGGTGATCTACATCTTCCACCAAGGCGAGATACACCCTGTATAAGAATAGACAAGTCTATGGTTAGTAAACTGCTTGCGCTTGTACGGTTGTGCAGTTGTACCAAATTAAACTAGATGAATCCTCGACCCAGCGCGGTCGAAATTTATGCCTCCGCCATTGCCAGGTCAGAAATATATGGCACATTCATGGTGATTTTTTTTTCAATTTTCATGTATACAATGACATCTTTGACCTTGACCTTTGACCTTGTGACCCCAAAATCTAATGACATCATCATGAGACCTTCCATATGCATACATGAGCCAAGTTTGAAGTCGATCCCTCATATTCTTTTGAGTTATCGCGAGAACGAACCATTTCTATGTACATAATGACCTCTATGAGCTTTGACCTTTGACCTTGAGACCCCAAAATCTAATCAGATCATTAAACCTCCCATATGCATACATGAACCAAGTTTGAAGCTGATCCGTCAAATGGTTGAGTTATCGCGAGAAAGAACCATTTCTATGTACATAATGACCTCTATGACCTTTGACCTTTGACCTTGAGACCCCCACATCTACTCAGATCATTGTCCCTCCCATATGCATACATGAGCCAAGTTTGAAGTTGATCCGTCAAACGGTTCTTAAGTTATCACGAGAATGAAAACGGGACGGACGGACGGACGGACGGACGACCCAAAAACATAATGCCTCCGGCAACCACCTACGGTGGGCGGAGGCATAAAAAAAGAACTTCTGTTTTAATCAAATTACATGGATCTGTGAGTTCTGTTGGAAAAAAAAAAACCATAATCTTCATCTATTATATAACCTATTGGCTCTCATGCACCTACACGTATCATACTTTATACCATAAATCCAAACAGCCTCAGCTTGAGTGCTGATAGATTGTATAATGAAGTCTTTCTTTTGCATTGTACTGAGTGATAACGGATATCAATGACATTTGCTTTACCTGCTAAGAAGCTCTCGGCTATTTTCACTCTCTGTCTTGGACAGCGCTACCAGCGCTGGTACAATGCCAGCGCTCAGAAGCTTCTTCACTCTCTTAGCAACGTAAGAGCTGGCATCCTAAAAGAGATTGGGATATACAGAAAAATACAAAATATTGGCACCAAGCTAGATGGAAAACAGTGGAAATAGGGGACTGGGTTATTCTACCAGTATTTGATTTTTGCTGATTTCATCTACAAGAAGAGCTGAAATTACTACCCTTCTGAAAAAGAGATTAGATAGTATCCCACATACACACATATACAGATGGATGCATGAATTGCTAAGGCCAAAAACAGACCAATGTATGATGGGGGGAACCTAAAGCTACGCACTTTGTTTTCAGCAGCTGAAAAGTCACAAAAATCATTGCTTTGTGCAACTTTCTTTTCTATATCTTGGTTCTACATAATCTAAAATTGATATGTTGTGAAAAATATTCAACTCGATATCAATACCAGTAATAAAAATAGAACTGTATGTACTCGTAGTGGTAGAATAGTCAAACAGCCAGAACGGCTAGTCTTGTAAAATGTTCCTTTAAAATACGATATTTTATCTACTAAACCTATGTATTCACATTTATTACGTATGTATGTACGTACGTATGTATGTATGTATGTATGTTTAATAATTGTAAATATGTTTCTTTGTTTGTACTCTCATACCCCAAGAGGGGGTCTATAGAGTTAATAAATCTTATCTTATCTTATCTTACCAGTGTCAAATTTTGTTCGGAAAAATGAAGGGGTCCTAAAGGTACGCACATTTAGTAAGTGAATGCCAATCTTGATTTTCAAACTGACTGGTGTGAATTTTACCCTGATTTCTCGCTAATCATAATACTAACAAGGAATAAAGGAAAATTACTGATTCATTTTGGCAAACCTGGATGATATTCTCATTGCTCAGTCACACTGGAAGTTTGGCGCATTAAATGCATCGCATTGCGCGTATTTGCAAGGGGCGTAGCTTTAGGTTCCCCCATCATACATCATACCCGTATAACTTTAGGACACCAGACCGTACACCAAAACTGTCATACTGTCATAAGCAATTGTTAAATCATGCTCTTCTCACAACTAAAGGCCTATTTCTAATAAAATAATAACTATACTATAGCTATCAACCACAGTGCATCAACATTACATGTAACATGATCCAACAAGATTACAACAACTGATAAATGCACACCTCTACATAACTAGCAATAAATTTCTAGTCTGGAAGTTAATTCAGAACTCAATACTAGCCACATATTGGAAGTCATTTAGGAAATTGTACAAAGGTAATGCATTTTGTAAGCCATTCAAGTTACATGTAACTCTGGTGTCATTTTGAATATTGACCTCTGACCTTTGGATGTTCTTCAGGAATGTGCTGTTTAGCATAACGAGCTAGCTCCACCAGCTGAGGCTCTGGCTTCTGAACATCATAGCAATTGGTCAGATTCACAAACGTAGACACTACTCCATACAATACAGTCTTATCTGATGTCTGAATAAAAAAAGAACAAGATAACAGTAATATAGTAATAAGAACATATTCGATGCAGAAGGGTCCTTTGTAAGTAGGCTCAATTGTGGACATAAAAAGCCGACACACAAACAAACAAACAAACGAGTGCTTTAAAGTTTTAACAATGGATAGATAAGACAGAGTGACTGAAAAATGTTCAGTTAACCCATTCGTGACAGAGGTCCACATTTTGTGGTTTGGCCTAATATCTTTTGATGCAAAGCCCTAAAAATCATACCAAATACATGAGCAGAAAGAGCAAAAAATTCTTCACAAACTGTGCCCATTTTGGTTGCGTCAGTATTCGTTGTTTGATGCTGAAAATTTTTTAAAGGAAAATAAGCATTAAAATCCTTAAATTGGCAATGTGATAGAAAGTTTAAAATCACCGTTTTCCCCTGCAAATTGGCAATTTTTTGACTTCTCATCATAATTTCTGTCAATTTATATTCATTTCAGATACATGACGTTTTATAAGAAAAATGTAGCAATAAAATAAAAATGTTGGTGTTGCCAATTTGAAGAATAAAAGCTGATCAAATTAGGCTCTAAATAATTCCTGTCATGAATGGGTTAAGCAATAAAAGTACAAATGAAATACTAGAATATCCACTCATCTCTCCCTGCTCCTTCAAAAAATGAAAAAGATAGATAAAAATAAAAAGGGACTGCCTTATGCTAACCTTACCATACAAAAAGTAAGAGAGAGCAAACATGCAAGACAGAGAGGGAGAGAGAGAGAGAGGGAGAGAAACTTAACCTGTCGAACACCAAGCCGAAGATTACTTGGGCTAGGTCGATAGAAAATACATGTGTCTTACTGAAATCAAATTGTGCTTAACAGGTTGATTTCTGGTGTTTAATAAGTTATTGATAAGATCCATTTTCCAACAAAATGTGTGATTTCTGACTGTGGTAATTAACGTTTTGGCTACTTTGGAAGAACTGCTATACCTTTGAAAGATCCATCAAAGCTTGCAATGTTTCTGAATCATCAACAACAGTTTCTTTAACATCTGCATCCAGTGACAGATACGCTAAGCCTTCAGCTGCCCACTTCTTCAAGTCATGGTCTTTCTGCGCATTCACCAGAAATCTATCCAAAAAATAAAAAAGTTCACAAAAGCCTAAATTCAGGAGTTAACAAAACTATAACATAAGAACAATAAATCAAAACCAACACATTAATAAATGTTGACGAATGCACTTTCATATCTTCAATAGAATTATCTAATAACATTACTTTGCATAAGATACATGTGCATGTATCTCAGCATGACAGTCAGTGAAAAATCAGTATAAGTGGAAATGAAAACTATCAAACTGGTTTATAAAAAAAACCAACACATAAACAAACAAAATCAGACAATGATCTCTTCTCTTTAATCACACACTGTACATGAAACTAACTGCAACATTAAAACATGTGAAGAATTTGAAATGATAAACTTATAATATATATATATATATATACTGCTCAAAACTTTTATAATTTACTTAGCATTGAAAAATATGTTTAAGAAATTTAGAAGAGTGTACAGTACAAATGCTTCGGGGAAAAAAATGTTCAGTTTGCAACCAACAGAGGGTGCCACGACACACTGAGCCTGTTTAACCCATTCGTGACAGAGGTCCACATTTTGTGGTTTGGCCTAATATCTTTTGATGCAAAGCCCTAAAAATCATACCAAATACATGAGCAGAAAGAGCAAAAAATTTTACACAAACTGTGCCCATTTTGGTTGCATCAATATTTGTTGTTTGATGCTGAAATTTTTTAAAAGGAAAATAAGCATTAAAATCCTTAAATTGGCAATGCGATAGAAAGTTTAAAATCACCATTTTCCCCTGCAAATTGGCAACTTTTTGACTTCTCATCATAATTTCTGTCAATTTATATTCATTTCAGATACATGACATTTTATAAGAAAAATGTAGCAATAAAATAAACATGTTGGTGTTGCCAATTTGAAGAATAAAAGCTGATTAAATTAGGCTTTAAATAATTCCTGTCATGAATGGGTTAACACATAAATCCTTTGTTGGATTTGTGCATTGAAATATAACCAGGAAGTGTTAAATACATGTAAATTGGCAAAGGAATTCCAATTCATTACACACATGCACACACTTATGCATCATATCGCATTTCAAAGGTCTGATATTCTGTTGAATTTCCAAGATTTCAAAACCAACACATAACATCCACTAGAATTTGAACATACATGTACCTTCTGACTTCATTGGCAAGCTTAACGATAGATCCATCAGCAAGAGGCTTTAAACTGAAGTCTGTTCCTCCAGCAGATCCCAGCTTGCAAAGTCCAACTAGTGCTCTCACTTTGATGTGATCATTGGATGACTTGTAAAGATCTTTCAAGATGGACACTCCATTCTGCAGGACTCCTGTACAGTGCTCTTTCTTACCGGCAGCATGGATGATAGCTTCTAGAGCTACTCTCTGCAAGGGGAGAGAACAAATGTAAACAATCATTGCAGGACTTGTGCAAGGTTCTACAACACTGCATCTTGAGTGACTTTTACTCCATAGGTCTAATTAATTTTCTACATTAGCCCAATACCTAACTTAATTCCTGGACCAAACACTATTCCTAAAACCCTGGACCTTACCTGGCAAGGGGAGACGGGCATTTTTTTTACCTTACCATATAAATTTGAAATTCTTGAATGTTAAAATTTTAAATGGGGGGGGGGGGGGGGTGAAGAATTCCAAATGTGGGGTCCATGTGCACCAGATAGTGTCTTTGACCCCACATTATTAAAGCTGAACACTACATGTGGCAAATGATTCAAGCAAACTTATCAAGAAGTGAAAGAAAATACCATCTCAAACTAGTAATACACACACACACACACACACACAAATTTACCTGGTGAATGACATCATCACTGGCTGCCATGGCGATCATAACTTGAAGGACTCCCTCACGGCCAAGAAGTTTCTGGCCGACCTCGGAAGGTCCTTGCAGGAGTGATGAGATAGCTGTTAAAACCTCCATGTTTGTCTCCATGCTATTTACATTGAATTTCTCACTGTTAAACAAAGAAAAGAAATTGTGCACGATGTTGTCATCATTGTTGTTCACAGTGAATAAGTTACTGCATAACAAATGAATTAATTAATGGAATTTATCACTTGATGAAAACTGAATGAAGTAACAAATGATTTAGGAGAGGAAAGCCCGAAGGGTCAAAGTCGAAGTTCATTCATCCTCTCTAAGGCATAGGGGACACCAAATACGTACATGTAATATTAACAATAATAATAATAGTAATAATAATAATAACAATAATAATAATAAAAACAATAATAATAATAAGAATAATTATAATAATTATAATAATAATAATGATAATAATAACAATAACAATCATAATAATGATAAGAATAATTATAATAATAATAATAATAATAATAATAATAATAATAATAACAATAATAATAATAATAATAATGATAATAATAACAATAACAATCATAATAATGATAATAATTATAATAATAATAATAATAATAATAATAATAACAATCATAATAATAATAATAATAATTATCATTATAATAATAATGATAATAATAATAATAATAATAATAATAATAATAATAATAATAATAATAATAATAATAATAATATTAATAATAATGATAATAAACATCCAAGTTTGTCGTTACAGAATTAATGGTTGCCAAGTTGTTTATCACAAGACACTCTTGGATGTAAACTACAATATATGATGGATACATGATGCCAGATGCTAGACTACAGGTGACTGAAGGATCCCTTCATCTTTCTTCTACCTTCTAATGGCACGACAAATAACCTTTAAAAAATTGAGGCAATAATAGGCTACACAAAGTCCACATACCTAACAAATTTATCAGCCAAGTCTTGGTAATACGCTCTCTGCTTGTCACTGCGCATCTCATAATAGAGTTTGCTGAGGGCAACAGATGCATGCATGCGGGTGTTTGGTGAGACGGGAAGACGCTTCAGTTCAGGAACCTGACCAGATACAGTCAACAGTTTGTGCAACCCTGGATGGAGATAACAGACAAAGACAAGGTAAAAATCTATAAGAGTTGTTCTGTAAATAAGAGCATTATAATCATAATCTAATTGCAAAAAAAAAAAATACTGATTTCCGAGGAGTATGAGATGGTGATAAAAGTAGTTGAAAAAATAAGAGAATTGAGATCGGGATAAAAGTAGTTGAAAGAATAAAAATAAAAATGACCCCTGGCACCAGACTTTGTCAGTGGTGAATAAAGATAAAAATTACTGTTTAAGTACTATTATGTAAAACTTGTTTCATGAAATTTAATGAATAGAAGCTTCATGGGCTACTGAATATTATACTTTTGTTATCAGAAGATGATGATGAACATACATCATACTAACCTCCATTTGTAAGGAAAGCCATGGCTCTTCCGGCTCCTTCTTTCCGAGGGATGAATTTGATGATCATATCGATGACGGCATCCCTCCCGTAACCAGAGACAGACTGATCAGTTAGAAGACCCAGGAAGAACATGAGCAATGCTTTGAACTCATTAGAGTAGTCTATAAGGAGAAATAACAAACTAACAAAGTTAAAGGCATTGGCTAACATTGTTATGATTTTAAAAAAATCTCATTTTGTTACTTAAAAATGGGATAAACATTAGGGTTATAGTGTAAAAATACCAGTGTGAAAGTTTCAGAGCATAATATCCACGGGAAGTATTTTTAAATATTAGAAATGTGAACCAATGTTTGAAAAATATACGAGGGTCGGTTGCATAGACCCAACGTAAGGAGTGCGCATGCGCACATGACTCAACGGACCGCACTGTGTATATTGACGTACAACGTGGCGGAAGGCAAGTAACGGTATTTTTGAATTCGCGCAAACGGTCCTCTTAGTTCAGTGTCTCTCGAGACGAAAGCTAATAAAATCGCGGTTTGCGTCAAACTTACAGCTTTTCCTTCCAAATTATGGTTGGTTTCAGGGTTTTTTAGTATGAATACAAGTACTCATACACATGTTTCATCTTAGTTTGAGAATTTTTTAAATCAGCTGCTCACAAAGTTAGCCAATGCCTTTAAACCTGCTAATAGCAATCATTCACTGCTGGTCTGAGAGACTGGCAACAGCAAAAGAAAGGTGTTTGTTTACTTTGTATTCACATACATGTAAATCTATCAACAACAACAACAATAACAACAACAAAAAATGAAAATACATATTACATTGCAATATTTCACTTGGTATATGGTCAAGCTAAAAAATAGGCCTTGCAAATCAATACAATCTTCAAATAATTACAAAACTGACATGACATAATCATTGTCATAATTCCATGACAGCAGCAATGTGAACTCACCTGGTACTACAGCTTCATCACTGTTTTTAGCCTCTTGTTTATCTTTGCCTAGCATAGCTTGAATGGCAGTGAGAAGGATCCCTGCAGCAGCATTAGCAATGACTTCTGAATTTATTGAGATGTACTTGGCAAGAGTTTTCAAGGTGAGTTGTGTGATTACAGCAGTTGCCTGTCACCAAATGAAAAAAGAATACTTGTTGTTGTCTTTATTTTGTTCATAACTTCCACTTTAATTAAACAATACCACATATTTCAGATTTACTCTATTTGGATCAAAAAATGATAACCAAATCATGTTGCATTCACTTGAATATCACAAGTTTTTAGTCAAAAGGACAACTAAATGACAACTAAGCCCAAGTTAACGTGGAAAATTCTACAAAAAATATCCGTAACACATCATATTCAACCTGATTACTACTTCACATCTGATACGGGTAGACAAAATAGAATAATGTTCCTGAAGTATAACTGATGCAAAAGAATCCTAATATTTCATTCCATTTCTTGGATCTCCCCAACCCGTCTAGATCCTCCATTATATCTGTAGGACCATAGGGTAGCATTACATGAAATAATGACAGATATTATAATGACAATCTTTAATTAATGCTCATGTATTGGATGATATATTTGACTGGCCAAAACACTTATCACTGAAATACCGGTAGACGATTCTCCTTAACAGTTAATTCTTTCAAAGCACTGGAACCGCTTTACTTAAGAGCAATTGCATTTTTTGTTTCTATGATTGATGCCAGGTCCAACAGAAGAAATACAATATCAATTCAATAAATCTTTACCAAACCCTGTCTATGAAATATTACGCTGCCACAGTATACAAGCACAACTTACCCTCGATCTGTGTCCACTGCAAAGGCAAGAAATAACTCGTAAGCCTGCAACTACTAGTTCTGTATCCTCAGAAAACATGAGTTTCTTCATGTGCTCAACCCCGTTCTCTCCAAATATCCTTTCTGCCCCTGCTGATTCTCGGGCAAGGACGATGAGATTATTGGCAGCCTGAAAGAGTCAATTCAAAGAAAGTCAGTCAGGAGAAGAATGAAAATGAAAAGATGATGTACCAAGTCACATGATGCAGAAAGGGCTTCTGTTCATATAATCTTGAATTATCTTGCAGCCAAATAGCATGGTTTCTCTGATACTGTGATGACCCTAATGACATAATCTACCGAAGAACACTTTACTCACCCCAACATTAATTGGTTAAACGCTTGTTAGTTTCTCTATCTCTCTCAACAGTGATCTGTCTCAAAAGTGGCCTGCTTAAAGGTAAACATCGCAGGATTAAATTTTTTTATCTGTAGCTGTAAACTCCATAACAACAGCAAACAACTCTTCCTCTTGGCAAAACAACTACTCCAACTAACAATATTTCTTTGATCTCTAAAAAAAAACACCTTATACTGCATGTGCAAGCACATGTGTGAAATAGGAAATGTTCTAGAGTATTTCTTTATTTCTTTCTCCAGTGGAAGATTTCATAGTGCAGGCTGTCCTAGCTAATTGGTTGCTCAAGGGGCATCTGACCAGGTACCCGACCAGTGCCCCGGAACACAAAGATTTGCAATCAATCGCAAAGTTGTAACAGCCAATCAAGACCATTGTTTCATGCGCACCTCGTTTAACCCATTCGTGACAGAGGTCCACATTTTGTGGTTTGACCTAATAACTTTTGATGCAGAGCCCTAAAAATTATACCAAATACATGAGCAGAAAGAGTAAAAAATTCTACACAAACTGTGCCCATTTTGGTTGCGTCAATATTCGGTGTCTGATGCTGAAAATTTTTTTAAGGAAAATAAGCATTAAAATCCTTAAATTGGCAATGTGATAGAAAGTTTAAAATCACCCTTTTCCCATGCAAATTGGCAAGTTTTTGACTTCTCATCATAATTTCTGTCAATTTATATTCATTTCAGATACATGACGTTTTATAAGGAAAATGTTGCAATAAAATAAACAATGTTGGTGTTGCCAATTTGAAGAATAAAAGCTGATCAAATTAGGCTTTAAATAATTCCTTTCACGAGTGGGTTAAAAAGGTGACCCTGGACGAATCAGAATGGTTGTTTTAAATTTGCGATTGATTGCAAACCTTTGTGTTATGGGCCTCCAGATCAGGACTTACCTCTCTTCTCTTTTCCAGTCCTGCTGATTCATCAGATACAATAGTGAACATCTGATCTACTTTGCTATTGGTGGAAGACATTGACTTAACCTAGGGAGAGAAATCAGAAACAATACTGTCAGGAATTCTGACACTGAGGTAGAGGCATGGCCATCTAGTAGATAAGTCACAGGACTGTGGATCACATAAAATGGAGTTTGAGTCCCTGTGACTTTGGTTATGTCCTATGGCAAGACTGATCGACATTGGACACACTCGACCCAGATTATGGGAGTGCCTCGTAAGATGCAATGTTGAAATGCAATATACACTGACAAGGTTTAATTTCTTTATAACTCGGTAGAACAAAAATTTATCAGCCCACTGACATAATCTTCTGGACTGAAACTGGAGGTTTTCAAGCAATCTTACATAAATCAATGTACATTTCAACCACATAAAAATTTCACCAACAAAACTCTTCGAAACAGCCTATAATGCTCCTAAACTGATTAAGCCTGGATCACATATCACTCCGGGGCCCATGCGGCGAGTAAAAAACAGCCGTTTTGCCTATTTTATTACAGAGCAGTTCGTACGAACATGGGCAAAACGGTTGATTTTTACTAGCTGTACGGGCCCCGGAGTGATATATGATCCAGGCTTTACATAGAAGACTTTTATTCAAAGGTTATGTACAGTTTTGGTAGGCCTTCAAAAGCAATTGTTAGTTTTTCTTCCTTTCAGCTGGTCAGGAGCTAGATAGAAGCAAAACTAAAATGCCGTGATTTTTTGTTTTCCTCCTCAAGTTACCCCCGGTATCAAACAAATGAAAGGTGAAAAATATTTCTGATCTCCGGTCAGCAAACATAAAATCAACAGTTGCCTGCACACGTGTAAAACCAGTGACAGTTCTGTTTACGCAACAGGTGTACACAGCGTTGCGATCATTGTGCTGGGGGTCCTAGTGTAGCAGAGTGTAACCGTAACATTGCGTTCATTTCAAATATTTAAACTGAAATTTGCCAGAAATCATAAATGGAATATCACATGATTTCATGCATGCATCATTTTATGCAAAGCAGATAATGTAAGATTATATTTAAACAGTTTCATGCCAATCTCCTTTTTGCTACCGAAACTGTACATGAGCTGAACTACACTACCATACCCGCTGTCATATCACCCCTCGTTGAACTATAAGATGCAGCATGGATACATGTAGGTCCTATCACCAAAGCAAATTTTATCAAGCATCATTCAAGGGCTACCAGTCCCAATATACACTACCATCATGTGCAACATTTTTATACCACCTGGGAATTTCTGGGTATTTCAATAATTTGGAATACATTCTTTTCTCTCATTGAATGATACATAACATGTTTAACATGTTTACTTCAGTGGTCAGTAGCACAGGAGTAATGGTATATGTATAAGCCCATATGAATGTGTTGAAAATAAATGTATGTCTGAAAAAAAAAAATGTTTTAACTTTTTTTTTTCTTTGAGTTATTGCATTTTAGAAGGGTGGTCTTAAACTTTTGAAAATAATGGCATCTGGAGCAATGTATTGATATTAGAACATATATTGTACACAGTTACATGCATAGTGACAAACAAATGACCACTCACTTTTTCTTTGATGAGAGCATTCATTCTAGTTAGCATGGCTTGTACAGATTTGTTGTTAGGATCCATATGGTTGAGTTGCATTGCTGACTTGAATGCTTCTTCTATCCGACCTAGAGCTTCCAAGGCTTGACACTTCCTAAACATGGCCTTGAAGTCTGAAGGTGTCAGGTCCAATGCTGAAACAAAGGAAAGACATGAAACATGATAAATGATGTGCTGCATTGTTAGCAGTCAATGGGGCATAAATCTATTTTTAACTACCTAGTAATTTTTTTTTTTCCAAAAACAAACATACCGGTAATGAAATTAATAGTTAGGTAAAGAAGGGCAAATATGGATGAAGAAATATATCTAGGAGTCATAGGAAAGGGCTAAGATTGACAAGTGAGAACAAGGAGACATATCGGATGGACCTTATAGAATCAAGGAGTAACCAAGAGGAGTGTCTATGACAGGGTGCAGAGACATGAGGAAGGACCTAAGGTGATGGGGATGGTTAATATTCCAGCAGCACCAATGAAACGACACCAGACAGGACAACAGACCATATCACATCATCTGGAATGGCCAAGATTTATCAAATGTTCGTCTGTTGGAGTCAGTGTGATGGTGTATCTGCTCAGGAGTTGTGTAGGAAGGGGAAAATAGGATGAAGAAAACCTGAGACAGATTTGGGAGAAAACATCTACAAGAAATACCTGCTTGAGCATCCTGGGCAGCCTGTTCATAGTTCTCCAGCTTCAGATGACATGCTGCTCTGTTCTTAAAGAAGACAGCCTGATCTGTCTTAGGAACATCCTGGCCTACACTGAGGGCCTTGGTATAGGCTACTATTGCTTCATCATATTGCTCATCTTTGTAAAACTTGTTTCCCTCTTCCTTGTACTGCAGAGCTTCTGATTTCTGCATTAGAAAACAGTTGAAGGAAAAAAAAAAAAATTATCACTTCAATTGAAAATTACACAAATGAACAAGTTTGTGTTGAACTTGCATAACTTGCACTCTAGACATTCACAAAAACAATATATTTTTTTTTTAATTGTAAAAATCCTTTCAGAAAATGGTAAATATCAAGTTCAAGTACATTTCAGATTTCATATTTTACCTCTAAATGTACAGTACTCCGACAATTAATCCACAGATCAACTTTCCATAAGTATCATTATCATTACCATTACCACTATCATAGAGGTGTTGTGGTCCAGTGGATAAGTCTCTGGACTTTGAACCACAAGGTACGGGGTTCGAATCCCTGCCGCAGCACAAATGTCCTTTGGCAAGACATTCATCTACATTTGCCACACTCGACCCAGGCAAGGTAAATGGGTACCTGGCAGGAATTAATTCCTTGAAATGCCTGTGCGTTGTAAGAGGCTGCCGGCTAAAGCCAGGGTAATAATATCCAAAGTCCTTTGGAAGCATAGAGACGTTAGATAATAACGTGATATGCGCTATACAAGAACGGAATATTATTATTATTTTAAAACATCTTCTTAAACCCATAACAATACCTTCAAAATTGCCAACATACAAAGTCACAGATATTAGTATTTCCACACCTTCATCTTCATAACAAGCACAAGTGCACAGTTACTTGGAACCTCATTGTGACAAGTACTTCAGTATCAAGGAGACTACTTTGGAAACCTACATGTAGTCATACCAAAAGCTAATCACTCATGGTATTATCGCACCTAGAGAGTAGTGGGATACTAGGAAGTGAGATTGATAAACTTAAAATAAAATTAATTTTCAGCAAGGCTGACTTTACATTTCCCTTATTCTCATTGATGACAAAGTCATCATGATAAACCACTGCAGAATGCAAAAATTCTTTATCATAGTGAAATACTTTAGCTGTCTACGAGTCAAAGGCAACTGAAGAATAACAAAGAAAATAAGTACAAATTCCTGAATCCTAATAAAACTGGTAAAAGTGTGTTTTTCTCAGCTAAGTTTAACTTATTGTGAGGGTTTTTTTTTGATATGCAACTATTAATTTGTATACAAATAATCACAGTGCAAAGATCTATTCTAAATTTCTAAGCATAACACGAAACCACTAAAAAAGTTCATATAGCCTAGGTGGAAAGAAGCCCTCAGAGTAATAAAATTAATACACTGCTACTGCGCAGAGTGACGGGGGCTTTCATTGTAATGTTTGATCATAATTAATTTAATCATTAATGGGGAAAAAATCATTGATTTGTTTTTGATTTTTTTTATGGGGGTTGCTATTGTTTAAAAATTCCCAGTTTCTCCTGGATGCTGTTGCCTAGTCCTTGAATAGCCACACAAGAGTGAAATAAAAATAAATCTAGATCTACATGTTTCTTAGACTCTGTAACTGGTTTCATCCATACTCTACAGACTTTATTATCCCAGTGCATTGTCAATAAAAATAATGAAAAGAAATTAGAAATTCCAAACAGAAGAGCAGCATGACTTACATAGCATTAGCAGAATCACCATCACCATTCACTACATACAGTACACAATTTTGTTTACATTTCGTATCAAGATTGTCCACCCGTCCCCTTTTTAAACCGCATGTGTGCTGGAATGCAAAGAATGTTATTGTGGAGCCAACAGTTTCCAGAAGGTTCATGATAATTTGCATCTGATAATCTTCATCATGATGAAAAGACAGAGAAAATCATCTATGAAATACAGATTTCCATGATTTAAAATCTAATCGAATAATCTTCACACTAATTCAATGAAATTTCAGAGGAAGAAAATTTCATGGTTTTTATGCGTCAGTTTTCTGAAGCACTGATGAGGACGCTGATCAGCAGCGGACCAAGCAGACGTCCACCCGGGCGACCTCCGGCGTACTTGGACGTTGGCAAAAAGGCTCTTTATGCCATCTTTTCGTATTATTCTTCGTAGTAAAAATGAAGCAGACATACGGTTTCAAAAAAAAATCGTGAAGATATTTAAAAGAATGAAAATTTGAAAATGTGAAATGATAATTGATAATCTTACCGGATCGCCTGACATAGTCAACGTGATTTGTTACGACACGCAGTTTCGAGAGACATGTGTACGGCGCTATGCTAGCGATCGATAGCTACCGTACTGCATATATGCACAACATGTACACATAATTGTATAGGAGAATTTCCCAATTCCAAAGCATTCTGTAGCAGGTTTTGCAGTCAGCTGTACGTATGGCGCTTGGGCCTGTAGCTAGAGGGGTGTGGTTAGTCAAAAACATCGGTGAAAATCCGGAGGGGGGGGGGGGGGGGGGGGGGGGCTTTCCCCACTTTTCTTTTTTTTTAAAAGAAGAAATATTTCAATCAATCATTTCTTGTAATTTTTGATAAATCTACAAATTAAAAAAAAGAAAGAAAGAAAGAAACAAGTAAACAAATCCGATGGTGATGGTGCTATTAAAAACCAGAGATAGAATTAGATCCTGATAATTCTGACTTAATTTTAAGAGTGTGTGAGTTTACGCTAGAAATTTCGGCAAAAGATTTCGATCATCCCCGCCCTTCCGACCCGGCCCTCCCCCACTCCTTGAAACAGAATAACGCCGGTGATCCAAAACAGGGGCGGCGCCAGGGTATTTTGATAGGGGGCAAAATGACGATTAGGTGAATTTATTGACGTTTAAATGAAGAATAGGGGTATTATATAGTTGCAAGCCCCAGGCCTCTCTTTCTCAACCCTCTTTTTCTTCTTCCTCCTATTTTTCTTCTTTTCCTTCTCTTTTATTCTTAAATTTTTTGACTTGAAAAATCATAGGAGGGTATTCGCCCCCTGCTCCCTGTAGCGCCGTTCTGATCCCAAACGAAACGAAATAAAACAAAACAAAATAAACCGAAATATGATTTTAATTTTTTTTTTTAAAGGACAAACACCGTAAAACAACTTCAAAAACATGTCGACACCCAAAATTATCTTGAAATAAATATAGCTTTTTGCCTTGAAGTTGTGGAGCTGGAATATTGACAGGAATCACCTTTTTATTCGCAGCTTTTCGCATAATATCATGCACAATAAGAAAAAATGGTTGAATTTTGCACCCTAAACTTTCACTGGCAGACTCTTTTGGGGTGCAATCTTGCACCCTACATGAAAAAAAAAAGATGCAACGATGCGCCCTTTTGTACTTGTTTGCACTGGAAATGCCCGTATGCACCCTTAAAGGTGCAATTTTACACCTTTAAGGGTGCAAAAAAATTGCATTCAAAAGTTTGCAAATTTGCATCTTTCGTAGAGGGTAAAACTCTGCAACGGCCTGAAACTGTTAACGGTAGCTCACTGCATGCACCCTCAAAGGTGCAAAATGCTTCTTTGGGTGCAAAGTTGTAGGCCCTACCCATAAAGGAGCTCCCAGTGTCGCATTATTTTGAAGGGTGCAAAATTAAACCTTTTTTTCTTAGTGTGTTCATGTAGAAATGGTAGTGGGCAACATCAACAAAAGTCCACAAAAAGAAGGTAAAATCAAAAAAAGTTGCTCTACCAAAATAATGGGTGTCGAATTTGGTCGAGGTTGGAGGATTATTGGTATCATCCTCGCCGAGGGCGAGGCCGAGGCCGAGGGAGTTAAGCGACCGAGCCGTGTGGGAAGGGTGTCGGGAGGGGGTCAAACGTAAAGGATCGACAAAGCGAACAAGCATCGAGACAGGGGCGTCTCCAGACCATTCTGAATGAGGGTGTAAGACCTATATTTGCAGACAGTTTTGCTGCATTCAATATCTACCCCTCGCATAAACCTCACCAGAAATTGTTTCCAAGCAATATCGCAGATCACTCTTTTGAAGACACTATAGGCCTTAAAGATATTTTGGTCTCCTCGCTTGCATACCCATTCCGTTGATTTTCTAAACTATCCTGTATCCAGGGCCTATACGGGTGAGTGAGTGCAGAGAAGAAGAATTTACTCTCTGGTATAAGCCTCAAAAACATCTAAATAGGATCATAATTCGATCACCTATAACCTACCGAATAAGGGGCGGTTTGGGCTCGAAACCATTCCGCTTTTTACGAGAGGGCGAAGCGAGCAATCAACAAAAATTCTGTTTTGTAAATTCCTTGCTACCTGAAACACTAGATTAAATGTACATGTTTGTAAAATAATATTTTTATTCAGGCATCTCTCTTCGAGAATAGTGCTTCCTGCTCGAAAATAGCTTGTTTCTAGATTTAATTGGGAGCGTAGCTTAGTAAGAGAGTAAAAATTGATTTTTTTTTTTCCATTCCGAGAACAGGTTCTAGTTAGACTCTCTATTTTACGATATTTTATCAGCCCGGATAACTTTGTTTCAGCTGACAGGCTGTAGAAGATCATTTAAGTCAATCTTTACAATGATTTAGGGCAGTGCTTCTCAACCCGTCAACGTTTCTTTAAAAATTAACGAGCAAACAAACAAACCCCGAAGCCCGCCTTTGCTCCTAAAATTTCCCGGGCCCACTTTGGCTCTTAACTTTAATACCTCTTTGTATTCGACAACTAAATAATCCATAGCAGAACAGAATTATAGTAAAATAATACATTGATGATTTTATGTTTAGGGACCGGACAGGATGAGGTATGGGGGGGGGGGGCAGTGATATATATATGAACTTGCACTGCAAGCTCATTGATTTCAATTTCATTATTTCTTTCTACCAAGTTATTTTTTAATTATGTTCATTTAATTTTAAGTGACCCCGAGGAAGAACAGATTAGTTATGTAAACTAATCTGAAGCGGGCTATCTCTCGATCATATTTCCTTTTGTCTTGTATTCTACCACTGATATACCTGTATTTGTATTGTTATAATATATTATGTTATGTTATATTGTATTATGCATTTTAACCTGTATTTTTATAATCGTAAATAAAACCAACCAACCAAATTTCTCGAGGCTTTCCTTACAAAAATTCAATGTGAAAAAGGACAGTGAACTTTACGCCAGAATCGTGTGGTAATCTGCACTTCTACACAACCAATACCCCCAATTTCGCAAAGAAATCTTTGAGGAAACATTGGAAACGTCAGATTTATCATGTATTTTGCATTATATATTTATTATTTGGGGTGAACTCGTGACCCATCGGGTAGGAAGCCCTGAATGGAATTTTAGGGCAAATTTGCAGATAGTAATTTTTTTGTCAATCCACACGCATTATCATGTTTAAATCATGTAAGCACAACAACTGGGTCTGATAATTTTTGACACAATGACAAAGAGAGAGAGAGAGAGAGAGAGAGAGAGAGAGGGAGAGAGAGAGAGAGAGGGAGAGAGAGAGAGAGGGAGAGAGAGAGAGAGAGAGAGAGAGGGGGGGGAGAGCGGGGAGGCATTTTGTTTCTGATCATCTTTTAAAAAAATAAATTTCTGTGATGAGTTTGCAAAATGTTTTTTTCAATTTATTTTTCTTCTCTCAAAAGCTTTGTGAAATGCAATCTCACACTTGCCACAAGTCATGAGGAGCTCTTTTAACCCATCAAAAGAACTCCTTTATACATTACACTGAGTTTGAAAGACCATTTTCAAACTGAAAAAATACATTTGGAAAATTACATTTTCGGAGCTTGAGATAATTATGCGGGGCACTGATAAAGTTATGTGTATATTAGCCGCATTGGGTTCATGGTTTAATGATGTTAAAGCAAGTTAGGAAACACAATGAAATGGCCATTGTTTTTAACAGGAGTGTTTATCTCTGGGGTGTCACTGAACAAGCCAGTGTACATGGTGTATGTGGGCTAATCGGTTAAAATTAGACTTGATTGGTAAATGAATGGTCGTAATCATGATAATCGCTTATCTAAACCATCCACCTATCGCCAAGTCCATAAGACTGGTAATGGGATGAACAACAAAATACTAGTAGTATACAAGCTGGTTAGGATGGTGCTCTTTGTACCTGTAGTGATACGAATATCTTGTGACTATTATATCTTATCATCTCAAGCGCTCTTGTATTATGAAGGCTTCGGTGTACTTATGTAGATCACCTCACACTGAGGTATAATGAAAGACTGAAAGTCAGCTATTATCATTAGGTAAGAATTGTGATTCGTGTATTGTTATTAGCGGTAGTTTGTCAATGAATAGTTTTTAACTTTGTGAAAACAATTATGTTACTTGTCAAAGTTATTCTCAAATGCATTATATACGTGTTTAAAAAACTGAAAAGTACAAAAAGAAATTGGTCAACTCTGTTCGATTATAATGATTGTAAACATTAAATTGTCTGTCTAGCTCCCTTTGGGGAATGGATTTTCGTAATACTTTAATCTGAATGATTTATTTATGCTAAAATGAAATACAAGAAACAAAATACAAGATATACAAGATATATTTTATTTGGCCTTCGCAACATAATTACAAAGAAATTTGGTTTTCACTGGTATAAATCAAGAAAAATACATAAAGATAAGAAACAAAGGTAAAACATATACAGCAACAGAGGAGAACAACTGTTGCAATCAGAGAGTGGGTTGTGTTCTGCTTTTCATTTTATTTTATTGGAACTAGAATTAAATTGTCAAAACACAGGAAGAGAATATGATTTAGAAACAAAAACATTTTTTTTATGGTATGCCGAGCAAACTTTCCAGAAATGCTCCAGCAAAAGCTTAATATATTCGGCTGTGCATTGTTAGAGATTACAGTGGGATCAGATGAATTTTATGTACTGGTGTGACATTCAAAATTCCAATGTCAGTATATAGTGTCGTGTTTGGAGATCGGTATTTATATGGGGAGTCTATAAATGAAGCGAGTAGGTACAAGTTTTGTTCCAGTTCAGAATCGTTGTATTTATTTGGCGAAGTTCAGAAACTTTCAATACTCTCAACACATATACATTCAGTATAGTTGAAGATTACAGAAGTATATTGTTTGTCTGTCTATGGTTAAAAGTCAAGTCCTCTCGATTAGAGAAACTTCACGAACAGAAAAGTTTTGGGGAAGTGAAGCAATGTTGGATGAGTTGCTTAAACACTTATGATTGGTCTATAGTTAACTGACTATCATGATTGCCATGGTATCATGGGGAGAGGTAATGAAGAGTATAGTGACTTGGGTTGGTTCTATGAGTCATAATATGTGGTCAGTGTTTCGGAGTAAGATGATAATGGGAGTGGGGGAAGGTGAATGACTGAAAGGGTGACAGGAAGTGATATTACATACCATACTTCAAGACTTAGTACTACATAACATTCCCTTTCTTCGGAAAATGAGACTCTCTCCCCTTCTTTGAAAATAAAACGGTTAGATAATTAGATAACAGATTTATGATTACAAAATGAAACCGACTTTAGCGTTCATTTCCGTCGCACGACACTCCTGGCGCCCTACTGATTGTTATCGAAGAAGCATGGCTGTCCACCTGACTCATAGCTTGAAATTTTCTCGAACCATTTTCCAGTTTGAAGATCTTCCAAGATCATAACGATGTCGAAGGAGTTTATGCAAGGAGTGAAAGTCGCCATCCTCACGGCAGCTATCATCGCAGCCGTTCTCTGTGGCATGCTTTTACCCGATAAGGACGACCCCCTACGCGACTACCAACTCGTTTTCAAAGATGACGTGGTGGAGATCGAGAATGGAGAAGGTTTGAGGATGATACGAGGACAGGTCGGAGTTATGTTTGACAGCGATTCTCAACAGACACCATGCACAACAGACGATTCGGTGAGGAAGGCGTGAATCCTATATTGATCAAAATTTGAACTCAAAGATTTGGCCTAGGCCTACATCATACTTCAAACTCGTAATGCAATGAATAGAAAACCGCGATTCTTGAGCCGAACAGAGACTATTTTAAATTCAAGACAGCAAACAGCTATGTATAGACAAATGCGTATAAAAAGTCATACATCGAATAAAATGATGGGGCATTTTAAAAAAAAATTGCTAAGGATGGAAATGCAGTTGTGTTTAATCTTACACCCGTTTCCTTTTTATTTTTAAGAATATGTATACTGAATAATTTTTTTTATATTTATGTTAAATTGTTTGAAGATTTTTAGTATTTGATTTTTGATTATTTGATTTCTAGGAACATACCATCAACACATCAAATAAAAGCATTCTATGCTATTACATTTTACATTAAAAAATACAGTAACAAACCAAAGCCTGAATAGAAAAGAAAATAATTTGCAACATCTTTGTATGAGGGCTCTCCTCATTGGCTGATGTCAAATGCACAAATTGGCCTAGTAAAGAATTAAAACAGCATGTGGCAGCAAAAAGAGCAACCCTCCCCCGAAAAAAGTTGAATATTTCAAAATGATTTCTAAAGTTGGAGGAATATTAAATAGTTTAAAGGTGTGTACAATGTCCAAGAATGACCTCAAGAGAATAATCGCTTGCCCAAACCAGCTAATGAGAGGGGCGGGGGGGGGACCCCAAAATGATGAAATGTATACAGCCAAGAATATTTCAAATAATCTGTCCGGGTAAACTCATAATTGAATACAAGAGCATGTGTTATTCTGAAGAAAAAAAAACAACACTTGATCTAGGTGTAAAGTCCAAGCAGTTGCAACAACAAACAGAGAATTAAACCAACACTAATGATATATATTTATTCCATTCAACAGGTCATCGAATGTTACGAATGGCCTTCGATTGCCAGGTTAGAGGTACGCCTCGAGCAAGATGAGAATGCCACGTGTCACGACTACCAATGGAGAGCATCAGCGAAGAGCATCATCCTCCAGGATTGTTATGATATCGACGACGCTCACTGGTACGGTGGTGCGGCCATCTTCAATCAGCACTGGCCCATCAACGAATGGAATGAGCCAATGACCATATTCGGCTCAGCAAAC
Organism: Echinometra lucunter; assembly: GCA_029962745.1. Lineage (NCBI taxonomy): Eukaryota > Metazoa > Echinodermata > Echinoidea > Camarodonta > Echinometridae > Echinometra > Echinometra lucunter. The sequence continues at coordinate 39,598,883 of CM057153.1, forward strand.
ATGTACCGAGATCCGACCTGGTATGGGTCTTTGGTCGAGCGATACTTTGTGTCTTCTAATGGTGTAGCTGTTAGGGTGTCACACAACACGCCTTTGTACGTCAGCATCAATGTCAGTAAAGATGGCAAGATCTGCTTCAGAGGGCAGCATCCACTCGATGAAGATTCCTACACCTCTTATCCAAATCCGAATAACGACTTGCCTATTTTGGATTATAAGGTATGTACGGCCAAAGATATTGTCGCCGTCCATGAATACATGACGAAGAGGTTCGTGAAGAAAACAACGGGCCTGCCAGATAAACGAATGATGAAGTCTCCTATCTGGTCCACGTGGGCGCGTTACAAGAAGTTCATAGACACTAATACTGTACTAGCATTTGCACACGAAATTATAGATAACGGTTTCAACAACAGCCAACTGGAGATAGATGATGGTTACTCCTATAGGAACTTTGGAGACTTCATTTTCGATCCTGTGAAATTTCCTGATCCTAAAGCAATGACCGATGAGTTACACGATCTTGGGTTCCGTGTCACACTCTGGATTACACCATTCGCCAACCAAAATACAGAAGCTTGGAAAGAGGGTGACTACTATGGCTACTGGGTTAAAGATTCCGATGGAAATACTGCCGAAGTGTTTTGGTGGAATGGGCCGCGAGCTGGGATGCTTGACGTCACCAATTCCAATGCTGTTGAATGGTTTGTTGGAAGACTCAAGCAAGCACAGGAAGAGTATGGCATCGATTCGTTCAAATTCGATGCGGGTGAGACACAGTATCTAGGCAGCTACCACACCAAGGAACCGCTGATCAATCCATGTGAGTATACAACTAAATGGGTCCAACTAGCTGGACAACTAGGATCTTTGATAGAAGTTCGATCTTCATTTGAGAACCAGGGCCAGCCAACCTTCCTGCGTATGATGGACAAGGATTCCCACTGGGGCTGGGACAATGGACTCAAAACCCTCATCACCACTGCCCTCACATACAGTGTCCTTGGCTACTCCTATGTCTTACCAGATATGATTGGGGGCAACGGATATCCATTTTTTTCTCTCTTCCCGGATCGGGAGCTATACGTCCGATGGCTTCAGATAAACGCTTTCCTTCCCGCCATGCAGTATTCAATCTCTCCATGGCAGTACAACGACACTGAAATCACCGACATTGCGCTTCGATGGACAAGCTTCCACGAGAACGTCGTCACACCGAAAATGATCAATCTTGCCGAGTCAGAGTACGTCCAAGAAGGAAAACCACTGGTTCGTCCACTATGGTGGATAGCCCCGACTGATCCGGAAACTTTCGTCATTGATTCGCAATTTCTCGTTGGAGATGATATGCTGGTGGCGCCCATCGTAGAAGATGTCGGTGTGCGGTCACGTGATGTATACCTTCCGGCGGGTCAGTGGAGAGATGAGATCCATGATACAATGCATGAAGGAGGTCAATGGCTTCGTAATGTTAGCTGCCAGCTGGATGAAATCCTCTATTATACCAAAACAGGTTGATTAAATATCAGCAAAGGTGTTAGTAGTCGGTAATTACCGTATAATGTATTAGAAAGCTTTGTCATCTACCTATGTTCTTACGTTTATTTCGAAGATGTTTAGTTGTTGTTGTTTTTTTCTGAACTTTATGTGATGATTATACTAAAAGGGTAAACTGGCAAGTTCGGTAAAAAAAATGTCGTTGTTAGGTACTAGGACTTGATTAGGAGAGAGAAATTTATCCACGTTCATAAGTCACTTGAAAGGAAATAATCCTAATACTGAAAGGTCGGACAAGTGGCTTCCATTTGGCCAATCACGAGATCATGTTTTCCTTTAAAGAAAATAATATCAAAATCTTTTGCAATTCACCAGGTTTACACAAAAGCGTGTACGTTCGGAGCTATAGAAGATAAGTAGGCATATTCCTGTATACTGTTTTTGTGAAATCCACATCGTAAGATATGTAATATCTACGTCAATCAGTTTGCCAGTTTGTAATCCAAGCTAACACTGCCACTTTTTTTTTTTTTTGGGGGGGGTGCCATTTATCTTTTCTTCTCTTTTTCATGTGTTAACACTGCCATTTCATCTGTTACTAACAGTAGTAGCTTATTTCTAAAAGGTATAGTATATCATATCAGAAATATAAAAAACATATGTATTGCAGTGATATTTGCAGCCAGGTATAGGCCTACTGGGCTATTCTTTCTTTCAAATTTACAATTTTATTTAAGGGCGGAAATATGTATTGAAACATGGGCGGCCTCATCTGAATTCATGACAAGCAACAACAACAGCAACAAAACATTCTTTGACGTGGTTATTTGATAACTGATTTGGAGGAGATGTCATGAGAAAAAATCCCATGTAGTATATTTTTTTTAAAGCACCCTTTGCCTTTTCCTTCAAATGCATGCAAGATGCGTCTTACACACTAAGAAAAAAAGTTCGATTTTGTACCCTTCAATTGCAACATTAGGAGCTCCTTTATGGGTACAACTTTGCACCCTAAGAAGCATTCTGCACCTTTAACATATTTAAGGATCCAGTGAGCTACATTTTGCACCTTTAAGTGTGCAGGCTTGTACCGGTTTAATAGGAACGGTGTAAAATTAGCACTCTTTTGAATGCAAAAATTTCTGCACCCTTAGAGGTGCGAAGTTGCACATAAGGGTGCAGCCGGGCATTTCTGGGTTCAAACAAGTACAAAAGTGAGCATCTTTGCACATTTATCATGTATAGGGTGCAAAATTGAACCTTGTTCTCAGTGTGCATTTACTGCAACGAAAATGTGATAAATATGTCAAAGAAGCATTAAATTATTATACAAATTAAGCTTCAAACATATATATGGAGGGAGGGAGGGATGTAGTAAACAAGGATGAAGACTGGCGTAGCCAGGAATTTTCAACGGGGGGGGGGGGGGGGGGGGGCCAAGGCGAGGGAGCGAAGCGAAGCGGGGGAAGGTGGTAGGGAGATTTTTGAAAATTCATGCATGAAAATGGCATTTTCTGCACACTAAAGCATTAGGGGTAACTTATATGAGAAGTGGCTTATAGGTGGCCAAGGCGAGGGGGGGGGGGAAGCGACCGAGTGGGGGTAGCGGGGGGATACCCCCTACCACAGTAGGGAAAATTTTTGAAAGTTCGTGCATGAAAATGGCATTTTCTGCACACTAAAATTCAGTATCAGAGGTAACTTATATGAGAAGTGGCTTATAGGCGGCCAAGGCGGGGGGGGGGGGGGAGGGAAGCGACCGAGTGGGGGTAGCGGGGGGATACCCCTTCCCACGGTAGGGAAAATTTTAGAAAATTCGTGCATGAAAATGGCTATTCTGCACACTAAAATTCATTATATGGGGTAACTTATACGAGAAGTCGTATATTTACGTTTTCGCAGGGTAGGAGTATGGTAAGTTATGTGAAGTGGACTCTAAAGTTGGTTGTTTTTTTTTGCCGGCTGATCAACAGGGGGCCATGGCCCCCTTGTGCCCCTCCCCCTTAGCTACGCCAGTGAGGATGAATAATTCATGTATGCTAGTTTTGCAAAAACTAATGCCTTGAGGCCTAGTGCGGGAAGATATAAAGAAAACCTATGGTAGACCTTATCACATAAATCGTTTATGCTGCTAACCAAGGAAAGACGTGACGAAACGCTGAAAGCAGACCTACAGGATTTTTTGAACCATTAGAAATGGGATGGAGGGGGCAAATCGACAAAACTAACAAGCAAAGACTAAAATTGTACTAAATGAAATTATTGTAATACGGAACCAAACCAACTCACTCAACAACTAAGTAGACAAGCATCTCTGCATGGCTTCTTTCATCTTTATCTTACAGTAGGAAAGAGAAGGTCCGGGAATGTCCCCAACATATTTCTTTGTAAACATGGAAAGCTCAACTCTGTCACATAATTACAGTATGTTATGGGAAATGTTCACATCCAGTACTTAACTGTTCGCTACTATAGCCTCAATGTAACAATGTCAAACAACCATTTGGCATAAACTCATAGAGATCCTATATATAGATCTCTATGCATAAACTGCACTACAGCATGTACATTATAATGCGCATGGCAAGAATCGCCTTTCGTCAAGAAAGGTAGTTACTGTTCAGTATTTGTTGCAAGAAAGTTGCAGTGAATATTGCAAATTCCCTAAATTAGTCGAAAGTATTTAGATCGTACACAAATTTGCAATTGATCGCAACTTGTAATCCAAAAGTTGCGCCTGAATATTGCACAAAAGTCTTGATATCAATTGCAAATAGAGCGCAACTTCACAATCAGTTGCAAATTACGTAACTGATTTTCACTTGATCGCATCTCATCTTTCTTGTAACCCTCCTATTTTCAGATATTTAGAGCGAGAGAGAGAGAGAGAGAGAGGGGGGGAGAGGAAGAGAGAGGGAGAGAGAGAAGGGGGAGAGAGAGAGAGATGGGTAGGAAGGAAAGAGGAGAAAATGGTAGACCGGAGGAAAGATATTAGGCCAAAAGAAAAAAATTGTTGCCCTCACATGCACAAAATCTGAAAATTGAGTCAGTTGGTCGATTTCCCCCCCCCCCCCCCCCCCCCCCCCCCACTGGACTGTAACTGTTATGCACGCGAGCGAACGCGAGCCGACACTCATGTATTACGTGCAGTTGTGTGACGTGAGCCCGGGGGATATGTCTCATTGAGGTCTGTACATCATCCGCGTAAACAAAAACGTAGAGAAAGGGTCGTTTTTTCAGCACCGGCCGGGGAACCCGTGGATCCCGTTTAGGGTATCAAACACAGATAAAATCAGAAAAAAGGGTATCAAAATCAGGAAAATCCGGGAAAATGTTACGTAATTAGGAGATAATGATGCAATCCTTGCATAAAATCCCCGTTAAGGGTATTAAAATCGGAGATGTAAAACATTATTTCGGTCCTATTTTAATCCCCGTTTAGGGTGCTTTTCAGAAGGTGATTTACACGGATGATATGCAGGTCTCAATGAGATGTCCCCCCGGGGACGAGAGAAAGTTTTCCGATATCTTTTATGAGTTTCTAATGGGGAGAACGCGGGCAGAACGCAGTCAAAACGCATATAAAGGTGTTTGTTTAAAGCCACTGAATACAAAGTTGAGCAAATTCTTCGTCCAAATCTGAATATTTGGGTCTGAAAAAAAACACCGACCCTGTTTTTTTTCGCATTTTACGGTCGGTTGAATGAGGGCAACATAACATTTTTTTTTTGGTTGGTTTTTTTTTTTGCCGTAAGACGTATCTGATCATAAGAGAGAATGTGTTTGTGTTTGTGCGTTGGGTGTGTATGTATGAATTAACGAGAGCGGGAGAGAGAATTGATAAGGATGACGATAAAGACCATAGAGAAATACTGAGACGGAAAGAAGGGATGGAAAATGAATCACGCATATTGTGATTACATGTATTGAATTGGACGGGACTACACGTCATATTCTTCATATTATATGTTATGTTTTTTCCAATTTATCTTCTACTATGTAAATTTTGTAGAGGGGCCAGGCTCGACTAGCACTTGTGCTATTTTCTGGTCCCATTTACCAGCTAATATCATTATGTGTTTCAATCCTGCATATCTTGTGCACATGATGTTACTGTTGGTGAATAAAATCTATAATATGATAAAACAAAACTGCATACATTTACCCAAAGGAAAGTTGCTGCAGACAGTGAAATTACAATTGTGAACTGATACATTAAAATGAAGAGAAAATATGAAAAGAGAGAGAGAGAGAGAGACAATTCAGTGGGGAATAAAACAAGAGATTAGATGGACGGGAGAGAGAGAGAGAGAGAGAAAGAAAGAGAGAGAGGTGGGGCGGGTAGAGAGAGAGGGAGAGAGATTTGACATAAAGAGAGAGAAAACAGAGAGAGAGGATTAAAGAACTGAATTTTACCTTTTTAATGAAAGACCCAAACACAGGCTGTGTATCTGGACAGTCGATTTAAAACAGCCATTTAAAGAAGTTTACGAGCAATATTTCTTAAATTTTTTAACACTTGTGTTAGAAAATATTATAGAGAAAAAATGATGATTAGTGCTATTTAATGTACAGTTTTTGTAGAATCCAAAGACAAAAGAGAAGGCTTCATTTTTGTTTAGCGACCGGACACACGACCCCACCCGACATTAATTTTGAATTTAAGGATCATAATACTGCGACGGATCATCACGAAAGGATTAGACAAAGTAACAAACAGGAAAAAAAAATCGGGATTTCTTTTTGGGGTAGACCCTATCTTGAATATTATGCAGTATGCAGTGTCGTGTCTCTTTCGTCGACAGGCCATTTTGAAAATGTATTCTAGTTAATAGATAATACATGTTAAGGTGGCATCAAACCATTACATTCACCAGGGGGTGTTTCATAAAGCTGTTCGTAAAGTTACAAGTAACTTTATGAACGACTTGAATATGGCACGCCACATAGAATCGCATCAGCTAAAAGTGAAATATGCAGACTTAGATTAACGTTACTTCTGTTTACAAACATTTTTTATTGCAAAGTATATTTTTGACACAATTTAATTGTAATTATGGAAAATGCAGCCACATTCTGTCAAAACATCAGAAAAAACTTTGGGTATCCCATTAGGAACTTCATATTCAAGTCGTTCGTAAAGTCCTGCGTAACTTTACGAACGACTTTATGAAACACTCCCCCCCCCCCCCCCCCGATATTACACTCGGTATGCACATTGCGTTATGTGTTGCTAATTAAGTTGGTTTAACATTTTGACTTGCCCGACCTTACAAAACTAAATTTACGCAATGCAGTCAAATTATACTGAATTTAAATAGCGTTTACGGCCTGGCGCACACTGCACGATCCAACTGCGACCCGATTTTCGAACAAATTGCATTTTACAATTGATATGAAAGTTTAAACAAGTAAAATGATCTTATATGAAGTTCGGAATACTAAAATAAAAATTTTAGTAAGCAGCAAGCCTTTTGGTCAGAGTAAAGGCCAAATCGGCTTCAAATCATAAACAATCGCAGGGCTGCCAAGACGTCATTACGATTCAGAATTGACTCCGCTTTTATTCCTACAAGGAGACTCGCAATAGCCCAGAATTTCGATTTCAGTATTCATACGAATATTTGGAGCATTGATTATTAAGATTACACACGTTTGAATGGTCATATCAATTGCTATAACAAATTTTTTAAAAATCGGATCGCAGACAGATCGTATAGTGTAATAGCTCGTTACCGGGCATCGGTAAAGACCTGCATAACATGTGAATGCATTACAAAACTGTTCTCTTAGAAAAACCCTAAAATCCTTCGATCATCATTGTATCCCCGCCCCCCCCCCCCAATGGACCGAGCCATATTGCACTTACCGTTCTTTTCAAAGAAGTAAACAAAAGCTGTTCTTAAAGCATCTCCAGCGTTTTTAGAGTAATTATTCTAAAATGAAACTAGATGAATCTTCGACCACGCGTGGTCGAATTTTATGCCTCCGCCATTACCAAATCAGAAATAAATGGCACTTCATGCTGATTTATTTTCATTTATACAATGACATCTCTGACCTTGACCTTTGACCTTGTGACCCCCAAATCTAATGAGAGCATTGCCCTTTCCACATGCATACACGAGCCAAGTTTGTTGAACCGTCAAATGGTTACTGAGTTATCACAAGAACGAACCATTTCTATGTACATAATGACCTCTATGACCTTTGACCTTTGACCTTGAGACCCCAAAATCTACTCAGATCATTGTCCCTCCCATATGCATACCTGTGCCAAGTTTGAGGTTGATCAGTCAAATGGTTGTTGAGTTATGGTGAAAACAAACCATTTCTATGTACATAATGACCTATATGACCTTTGACCTTGAGACCCCAAAATCTAATCAGATCATTGTCCCTCCCATATGCATACCTGTGCCAAGTTTGAGGTTGATCGGTCAAAATGGTTGTTGAGTTATGGTGAAAACGAATCATTTCTATGTACATAATGACCTCTATGACCTTTGACCTTTGACCTTGTGACCCCAAAATCTAATCAGATCATTGTCCCTTCCATGTGCATACATGAGCCAAGTTTGAAGTTGATCTGTCAAACGGTTCTTAAGTTATCGCAAGAACGAGCCATTTTTATGTGTATTATTACCT